>CAWUHX010000449.1:0-153106 GCA_963922205.1 Romanomermis culicivorax
AAGCAGTGGTATCAACGCAGAGTACTTGAACTTGGCCGAAAAGATATGAGTAAGAAGAGTAGAAATTTCCGAAAACTAATTCCATCAAGCTTTTGGTTTTTTTAGGTTAAGAAAGGAATAATTGCTTCAAATAGTTTACAGACTTGACGTATTGATCTTTCTCAAAAAATATGTCAAGGGAAAAAGGTGAATCTTCATTAAATATCAAGATGAAATCATACCTGTACTTGGGGGGGGGGTTGGGGGGGGACCCCCCCCCAACTCGGCCAACCCTATACCCAAAATCATTTCCCCCCCCCCCCCAACCCCCCCCCCAGTTGAGAAAAAATTAAAAAAATTTGCCAAAAAGTGTATGTTTTTTGGCCTTTTTTGGGGAAAAATTTCGACTTTTTCCTACCCCCCCCCAAAATTTCGGATTTACCCCCCCCCCCCCAACTGGTCGGAGGTCTTACAGGTATGGATGAAATATTGAAGATTATCAATTAAAACATGAGATGATACGTTTAAGATGATTAAAACTATTAAAGATTAAATGCTAAATGAAGGTAGACATGTTAGAAGCAGCGCCTGAGCTAGGAAATGAATAATAATGCATATTTAAGTTATAACCGGCGCGAAGCGCCGAAAAATTTTGAGATTATGACCTTCTAAAAAAATTATGACCTCCAAAATGCATCTTTTCTGTATCCAATATGATCAAACACATGACTCAAAAAACTCTGACAAGCTATTTTGGCTTGTTGGACTAAAATTCTACAAGCCATTTTGTCAGTCCAACAAGCCATGGCTTGTAAAATGCTAAAAAAAAAACTATGGGCCCCCCCCCCAAGTACAGGTATGCCTAAGCCTAAGACTAAACCTAATCAAGGCTGAGCCTAAGCGTAAACCTAAGCCTGTCTAAGCCTAAGCCAGAAAATTTGCCAGAAACAACTGTAAAAATCAATAAATTTTTTCGACCAATCAAAATGATGACAGATCTCGCTTCACAATGCTTTCTAAAAACCTTTCCTTGGATCGGTTGGGCTGCCGGTTGGTTGGTTGCAGTTCTGCAGTGTTTTTTGTGCCAAAAAATGTTTTTTTGCACAGAAAAATCTGGAAAAGCACAAAAAATTTTGAGCCTTTGTGCCAAGTGACACAAAATTTTTGACTGGTCAAACACAAAATTTCGTCGATTTTGAGACGTTTTAGGGGCCACCGTTTTTTTCTACATTTGCACTATAATGTGGAAAAAAATCTGGGATGTGGAAAAAATTTTTGAGGTCCTTCCCCAATTGTGGGAGAAAAATTTGGTCTTTTCATTTTGAAAGAATGCATTTTGGTGCATTTTAGGAGGTTCAAATCTCAAAATTTTCCGGGTTTAATAATCTTTATTTAATAATTTAATAATAACTTTAATAATCTTTATTATTTATCACCAAGCTCAGGCGCGGCTTTTAGCTTGTCTACCTTCACTTACCATTTGATTTTTAATACGGTTGTCCCAGGCCCCGGCCCCGGCACCGGGGCAGCTGCCCCGGCCCCGGGTCGGGGCTAGGGTTGCCCCGGTTCGGGGCAAGACTACAAAAAATTAGTATTTTTGATAGTATAACAAGCTCGATTTATAATAAAATTGAAGTTTAGACTGTGACAAGTAAATATTCAGTAGTTAGTTTGACAGTAATACTTTTAGGAACACTGTTTTTTTCCACATTTGCACTATAATGTGGAAAAAAAAATCTGGAATGTGGAAAAAATTTTTGAGGTCTTTCCACAAATGTGGAAGAAAAATTTGGGGTTTTCATATTGAAAAGATTCATTTTGGTGCATTTTAGAAGGTCCAAATCTCAAAATTTTCCGGCGCTTCGCGCCGGTTGTAACATTAATAATCATAATTATTCATTAAGTATAGCTCAGGCGCGGCTTTTATCATGTCTACCTTCATTTATTACTTAATCTATAATAGTTTTCATCATCTTAAACGTAGTATCTCATGTTTTAATTGGTTATCTTCAACATTTTATCATAATATTTAATGGAGATTCGCATTTTTTCCTTTTGAGAAAGATCAATAGCATACCTGTACTTGGGCGGCCAACCCTATACCCAAAATCATTCCCCCCCCCAACCCCCCCCCCCAGTTTGGAAAAAATTGAAAAAATTTTCAAAAAGTGTATGTTTTTTGGCCCTTTTTGGGAAAAAGTTCGACTTTTTCCTACCCCCCCCCCCCCAAAATTTTGGATTTACCCCCCCCCCCCCAACTGGTCGGAGGTCTTACAGGTATGAATTCAATAGGTCAAGTCTCTGCGCTTTATGATGCGATTATTTCCTTGCTAACGTAAAATCAATTCAAAAGCTTCATGGAAATATCTTTCGGAAATTTATAATCTTCTTACACTCATATTTTTTCGACCAAGTTCATGAGAGTTTACAAATAAATTACAGATTTCAAAATTTTTCAAGTAAAATTCTAGAAATTACGACTCTCCGACACAGAATTTGAATCTAATTCTTGAAATAAATGTTCGGAAAATTGATTTTCCAGCATCCCAGAATGCCAATATACCGAAAAAAAATTCCGGCGCTTCGCGCCGGAAAGATTAGTATCTTTTTTGGGCTTTCACTTGTCATCATAGAGGACCTCACCATCAATTTCTTGTGTAATTCAAGTCAATTATGCACTTGGATAGTTTGCTAGAAAATTTGTTCAACACTTCAACAATGCTTGTAGATTAGGCTTTAAAGTCGAACATTTCAATTTTTTCTTCAATTTTAATGAATTAACTTCTCTAAAAACACCGGAAGGCTTGAAAAAGCTCAAAAACAGTGCGATAAAGCGCCTGAGAGCATTTTTAAGCCAAAAAAACGAGGATTTTAAGACGAAAAAAATTTTTTTCCACATGTAAAAAAAAAAATTTGACCCCTTTTCACATTTGTGGAAAAAAGTTCGTGGAAAAAAAACAGTGTTTAGGAATCACTAAATTCATGTTCCATTTCACAGTCATTCACTATGCAAAAGTGACAAAGAGAATGAGGATGTTGACAAAGTTGTTATTTGGGAAAATGATGATTTTTGATTTTTCACCACAATTTTGCGATATCTCCAACTCTCTTCTCGAGCATTTCTCAAAAGTTTCTCCCTTCCAGTGAGGGTTTTTTTTCCGTACCAGATGGAGTTTTTTGGGCTGGTACGGATCCGTACTGTACAGATTTTTTGATGTACAGTGCAACCTGAAGCCTGACGATTCTTTTGATTACGTTATAGAATTTCCTGTCTGGAAAGTCATTTTCATGCATTTTAAAACAAATAATCCTGAAAATTTTCTGGCGCTTTGCGCCGGATTCAAATGATTTATAATTTTGAATGTTAGTTCTGATTCACGGTTGAAAAATGTCGTCCTATCTCGTGGATGATGTTCAATCTTGTATTGTTTCTTGACATAGTTGAAAAAAATCAAGATTTTTCTCGATCCTTTTGCAGTGTTTGAATATTTAATTTTTTTGTCTGCATCAGACCCTATCTAACCTATCAATCAATGCAGTATCATAGCTGACATGAAATAAAAAGAAAAAGAATCACCTTAAAAATTTTTCGATGTGATACATGAAGTATGGTACCACTGTGACGTATATGTTAATATGTTATATGTCTGCCCTGGCCCCGGCACCGGGGCAGCTGACCCGGCCCCGGGACAACCCTAATTTTTAATAGTTTTCATTATCTTAAACGTATTATTTCATGTTTGATTGGCAATCATGAATAAGGTAAAGTGGGGTGACTTTGATCAAGGACAACTTTGATCAGAGTTTGCCAAATGAATGGCATTTGATAACTGTTTGAGATCAGCAGGCTATATTTGCTGTGTAGACAATCGCTGCTGTGAGCTATCATAATGTAGAAAATTTAATCATTTACCAAAAAAATTACTGCCGTTATTAATTTTCAAAGTGTCAAATGAAAAGCTGTTTTTTTGTGCTGAAAAAAATTTGGGTTCCACTCATCGTAGAATTTCTTTTTTCAGCCCTTCATATGCTTTCGATAGTGGGAAAAACGACAAACAGTGGTTCTGCACAAAAATGCACCTAAGAGTCGCAGTAAAATTAGGTGTTTGTGGGTAACTTTGATCAACATGTGGGTTACTTTGATCGGAGTGGGTTACTTTGATCGCACTATAATTTATATACGTTATAGTGCGATCAAAGTAGCCTACAAAAATTTGTCAATATTTGTCTAACAAGGAATAGCATTTGTTGGTCGAATTGACCTATTTCTTGACGTTTGTTGGAATGCCACTATCAAAAGACTACCTTTCGGCAATAGTTGACGATTATATTCGTAAAAACCAACCCTAAATTTTGAAAAAATCAGAGACGGTTGGATCAGAATGGTTCCGAAAATTCTTGAAACGTCATCATAGTTCCCTATCAGAATGCCACAGTACTGCCCATGACGGTTCAAATACCGCGGCAATCGAGAATAATTTGAAGGAGACAAAAGTTGCTAATACAATAACCTAATTTAACTCTCGTATTTTCATATTGTATGCATTCGATGGTTTCAGGTCGGAGAGCAGGGGGTCTAAGTCCAGCAAAACAAATAGCGAGAAGTGTCATTGACTTCTTCAAAGCAGTTCATGTCAAAAAGCGACCCTAAAAATCGCCCAAATTGGTTCAATCATGCTTTTGGTCAGTTGTTAACAGCTTCTGAAGTCATTGAGCTGCTGAAAGAAGCCAAGAAAACCAAAAAGGCGTCGAGTGGCTAATAAGTGTCGCATTTGTTTTATTTCCTGGTTGAAATACAAGAAGAAGTTTAATGCCGACTGGGCTCAATGTCATGAGTGCGATAGATAGATTTGTGGAGAAATTGCTTGATGAAAGATTTTGATGACGAAGCTGATTTCATCTGCTAAATTTGCCTTGCTCAAAGAGATGATTAAATTGGTATACATCCTTTTTTCTATTATTCTTATAATTTCATTGTTTTTTATGCCTTAAAAGCACTCGATCGATATAAATAAAGTTATAAAGGTATGATAATATCATTCTTCGAATATCTGCTCATTCAGTAAAAGATTTGTTGAATTTTGAAACTTCAATGCTCCAAATGTCGATTTAGTGTTTTATCGTCGCCTTATGTTTGTTTTAACGCCTTATATCTGTTTCAACTTTCATCATCACGTGTTCAAAAATTTGCATGTTGATCAAAGTCACCCACTTTAGGATGGGTGACTTTGATCAACACACAAATTTTTAAAAAAATCGATATATACCCATCCAGAAGTGATAGATATATTCATACATGTAATTGGGAGGGGTGTTATGGGAACCCCCAGGATTTTCCAATCCTATGGCTAGCCATATGGTAGCCCTAGGTACCCCCATAGTTTTAGTTGGAAAAATACTGAAAAATGTTTTTTTTCCATGAAAACTGTCAATTTTTGAACAAAAAATGGTCAAAAACGTCAATTTTCTTCGCGCTTCGCGCCATAAGTACATATTTTATCATTTTTTAGACAAAAATTACTACTTTTTAAACCGTTTTTCAGACATTTTTCGTGGAAAAAATCGAATATTTTTTCCTTCAGGGACCCCTCCCCCCAAAATTTTGGGAATTACTGACCCACGGCCCCAAAAAAGTGCTCCAACCCCCCCTCAGACCTCGGAGCTCCGTTACATGTATGGATATATTCCATTTTCAAGTATTATTGTTGTGAAAATACGTTAGCCTTTGATTCTACTCATTACCGAAGGTCCTAATTAATGATTTCGTGTTGTTGATCAAAGTAACCCACGTAGCATATAAATGGTTGCATGAATAAATTTTTTTTCATCGAAAAAATGATGTTTTAGCTCTTACAATTTGATCAGTCAAATATCAATGGTTGTATAACGTCGTGTCGAGACCGTTCCTTACCAAATTTTTTGTTCTCTTGTAAATCACAAAAATTGTCAAAAAACGGACCTTTGATATCATGTTACTATGGCGATCAAAGTCTCCCACCGTCTGGGTTACTTAGATCGCAAAGTGAGGGTTCTTGAAACTTGAAATTTTCTAACAAATCCAGCGGAAACAGAAAAATATTAGTGCAGTTTAATTAGAAAATGATTGATTTTTCCAAATATAACAAAAATTATTTTTAAAGACAATACGGCATGTCAAAGTGGATATACTCCTTTTTTGATCAAAGTCACCCCACTTTACCTTATTATATCTATATTTATTGAAGATCCGCATTTTTTCCTCCATAGATTTTTTGAGAAAGATCAACTCGTCAACTTTCCGAACCTTTTAAAGCGTTTGTTCCTTTCTTAACGTAAATTCAGTTCAAAAGCTTCATGGAAGTATTTTTGGAAAATTTCTGCGCTTCCGACTCATAGCTTTTCGGCCAAATTTATGAAAGGTTGCGAACAAATTAATGGTTTTAAAATTTTTCAAATGATAAATTTCTAGAAATTACGATTTATGAACACAAAACTTAGACCTAATTTTTGAGATATAAGTTCAGAATGATTATCAGAATGCTTTAAAAAGCTCAAAAACACTCAAATAAAGCGTTTATGAGCATTTTCAAGCGAAAAAACGATGATTTTAAGGCCAAAACTTGTCGTCAAGAAATCCATGCGGAAAAAAATTTGACCTCTTTCCAAGCTTCCACATTCGTGGAAAAAATAGTGCGTCGGGGGCTAAACAACCAAAAAAATTTCGACGCTTCGAATCAATGCCTAATATTATTTACTCGTATTTGCTCCGAACGCGAACGAGCTCTCTTCGAATAGTGTATTAGTATCGGTGCATTCATTTTTTTCAGTCGTCGGAAACCATTTTCTTGCACAGCTTTTTGTTATCACACTGACATGGTTAGCTGAAAAAAAAGTGCAAAATTTTTACAAGAAATTAATGCGTTAAACGTAGCTCTAATTAGGTATATTTTTATCAAACTTTTGGCCTAAAACTTTTCTGCAGTTTCCAGTAATCTTTCTAGTTCTAGAAAAATTTTTTTGGTGTCATTAGCTCAAATTTTTTAGCCTCTTGTTCCAATGGACACAAATGTCCGTGCACAAACCAAGCACTGTCGCAGTTGCACTGTTTTTCCCCGCCGGCCTTTTCCCCAAATGAGGAACCCTTTTTTGCCCACCGATCTTTCCTTCAAATGGGAAAAGGGGAAAATTTTCTTCCCCATTTTCCCAAGTCGTTATTTCGCTTTGAAATGTTCATAGATTCTTTATTTAAGTGTTTTTTAGCTTCTTCAAATCTTCTGATGTTTTTAAAGCCGTTTATCCATTAAAATTGAGGAAAAAATTGAACTTTTCGAGTTTGAAGTCTAATTTACAAGCATTGTAGAACAAATTTTCCAGCAAACTATTCAAGAGCACAATGCACAATGACTGAATTATGTTGAGGCAACTTGTTCCCGCTACTCGGAGCTTCATTAAAAGTTAGGCTCGGTCCGGGACTTGAACCGGGTACATTGCGGCTACCGTCCGCACGCTCTATCCAACTGAGCCAACCGAGCAATGGGAAAGGCGCTCTCTTTTTGCAACAATCTGTAGTTGGGGTGGCTGCTTTGCCCACTCTCAACAATTACATGATATATCGACTATTAAGTCCTCTATGATGCGCACTGTGATTGTGATTGACATCTTACGACGCTGGAAAATCAATTTTCCCGAACAGTTATTTCAAGAATTAGGTTCGAATTTTCTGTTCAAAAGTCGTAGTTTCTAGAAATTTGTCATTTGAAAAGTTTTGAAACCGGTAATTTCTTCGTCAACTATTATAAATTTTGCCGAAATGCTATGAGTATGAAGAGTAAAAAGTCTCCAAAAATACTTCCATGAAGCAATTCAATTTACGTTAAGAAAGGAACAATCGCTTCAGAAAGTTTAAAAAGTTGACGTGTTGATCTTTCTCAAAAAATGTGTCAAGGAATAAATGCGCATCTTCATTAAATATGAAGATGAAAATTTGAAGATTACCACTTGTAAGACCCGATAATACGTTTAAGATGATGAAGACTAATTGCAGATTATTAAATAGTAAGCGAAGGTAAGGCATGCTACAAGTCGCGCCTGAGCTACGTAACATATAAATACTGATGATTATCAAAATTGTAATCGACGCGAAGCGCCGGAAAATTGTGAGATTCAGACCTTTTAAAACGCACCAGAATGCATCTTTTCTGTATACGACCCCCAAATTTTTTCCCCCAGAATGTGCAAAGAGGCCAAAATTTTTCCCCTTTTCCGTTTTTTTCATCAAAAAGCACGTTTTTGGGGAAAATGGTTAGTTGAGCCGCCAGCCGGGATCGCTGGTGCGCGCTGTATTTTTCCATATTGGTCTGTAGTGCATTTTTTCGACACTTTGCAGCACCGCCGCCTGTTGCACAGGTCCGTATTTAGAGGGGAAGGGGGGATTTCCCCCCTAAATTTTTTACATTTTTTCGGGTTTTTTTTCCAAAATCCACGCCGTATACGATTAAACTGATATCATAAATGTTAGATTAAACTTGAATTATAAATTTTAGAATAAAATTTCCAGCAATATCATTGTATTTATACATCACAATTCCCAAATTAAATTATATTTACATACTTTTCGTCAAACATAGAATTAAGCCACTAATCCAAACGCACATAAACTAACTGAAAATAAGTCATCTTTACCGCAAAAATAATTTTCTTTTTATTCAGTAAATTCTAAAAAAATTGTGGAAAATTCCCCCTCTTTTTTACAAATCCTAGATACGGGTATGCTGTTGTAGGGCACTGTTTTTTCGCACGGATTGTTTCGCCAGCATTAAGCATTGAGGGGATAGCACCAGGATTATTTGATTGATCGAAAAAATTTATCGATTTTTTTAGTTTCGTTCTAACGAATTTTCTGGCTTTAGTTTTGGCTGTGGCTTAGACTTTGGGTTAGGCTCAGGTTTAGGCTTAGACTTGCTTAGACTGTTAAGAAGCAGTAAACTAGATTTTTTCAACCAATCAAATCAATGCTAGTGCTCTCTCCGCAATGCTTTGTTTTGAAATTTGGCGGAAGAGGTAGTAGTTTCTTCTTTTTTACCAAGTAATTTTTTCGCTCAACAGTGCCTACAGTGTACAGTACGTAGAGGTTAAAAGCTCGGATCTAATGATCCGGAGGTTTATGTACACCCTGTAGATCGTTTTTTCCTCGAACATTTTTTCCACGTGAGAACCATACCCAAAGTTTTTTTCCTCATTTTCCGAAATTTTTCCATATTTTTAAAACATTTATAATGTGTCCACAAATGCTTTTCCCTGCATTTTAGAAGCATACGCAAACATTCTGATGTTTCCCGAGTCAGTAACCTGCAAAAATGAGGAAAAATAGAGAAAATTCTAGTTAGGTCACTCGCATTGAGCTTTTGAACGGCACATTGATGTTCTACAACATTTTAAAACATATTATCTATAAATTTCTCATGAATTCTGTAAGAAAGAAGAAGACTTGCATCATGATTCTACTGTTAACTTGTACAATCTACTGCACAAAAACAATCATTATCGTACCTGTTCATGCAAACCTACTGTAGCCACTTCTTTTTTTGCATAACAATTTATCCACAATTGTATCCAAACACAAAGTTAACATAAAAAGGTATGAATCATCACTGGCCCAGAAATTCCACCATCGAGTCACTGATTCATGTGCTTCTCATTTTTTCGCGGCCCTCGCCTACCGATTGCTGTTTGCCCTTTGTTCCTTTCGCCCAGAAGACATGAAACACCTGAAACCACGCGCTTCTCATCGGCGTCAATTTTTCTGTTTTTATGCTGTTTTTTATGTCACTTTTTATCTCTTTCTTTCTTTCAGAGAAACCCGTGTTTCTTGTAGAATTTGTTCATTTTTTGTGTCCAGTAAAGTTAGAATTTACTCTCTTTTCCTTATTCATACATACTCATGAATTTATGCCACTCGGTCGCTTGATATTTTTGTCTTCTCCATTTTGTGACCAGCTTTTGACTTGTTGAAGGCTATTGAATCATGCGTCTTCTTGAACAGTTCCAACTTACGATTTTGCGATATAACTGTATTCGAATTTCGTCATCTTACCTATTTTTGTCATCACGTTTATGTTTCTCATCGAACTTGATCATTTTGCTTTGGCTGTCATGACTCTTTTCTTGCTGGCCCACAAATGTAAAGAGTAAATTTCGTGAAAAAACGAAAAATTTAAATAAAAAAATATCGATTATTGATTGAATGCAAAACATTGAAAGAACAGGGAACGATAGGGGTAATTATGCGCTTACATATGTCCCCTCCAAAGGGAATCAAAGTTAACTTCTGTTAAATACCTTTTAAAAGCTGCAACCGAGGTTGCAGTCTTTAATTTTCCTGGAAGATAATTCCATATTTTGGCACTCTGCCGAAGAATTTTTCTGCAATCAATATTGTATTTAATAACATGTAATATCAGGGCCGTGTGCAGGATTTTTTCATGGGGGGGGGGGCGGACTAGATTTTTTCACTGAATAGCCCCAGAAAATGTTGATCTTACGCCGATATACAGTGTGCATCACTGTTTTTTTTCTTCGAAGATTTTTTCCACATGAGAACCGGACCCAAAATTTCTTTCCTCATTTTCCAAAAATTTTCCACATTTTTAAAAACGCTTATAATGTGGCTTGCTTTTTTATGCATTTTAAGAGCATACCCAAGCATTTTGTTGTATTTGTAGTCAGAAACCTGCAAAAATGAGGAAAAAAATTGAGAAAATTCTCGTTATATTAGTCAAAATGAGCTCATGAAGAATATATTGGTCTTCAATAGAATGGTCCGGCGCGGAGCGCCGGAAAAATTTTCTGATTTTCACTTTCTAAAACGCTGGAAAATGAACCTTCATAACGTTGGGAAATAAATTAAAATCAGACTGATGAAGCGTAATTTGCCTCCCATTCCGGCGCGAAGCGCCGGAAAAATTATCGGGTTTTTGTATTCTAAAACGCTGAAAAATAAATCTCTCCAACAGTTAATTCGTGAACAAATGTTTTGAAATCGCGTTCTAGAGTAATGTCTTCAATTTCCACCTTCAATAAACGCAAAAGTTCACATTGCAAACGTTTAAAAAATTCCCATCATCGAGGGAAAAAATTGAGAGACTTGATGAAAAATCTCTATTTTTGGCGACATAATTGACTGTAAACGATTAGAAAATGAAACGAGCTAACTTGATTGATAGAAACTGTTGAGCATTAATTAGTAAGTCGAAGTAGATATGCTAACGGCCGCGCCTGATAGAATATAGTTATAATTATACCCATGACCGGCGCGAAGCGCTGGAAAATTTTGAGATTTTGACCTTTTAAAGTCCACCAAAACGCATTTTTTCGGTTTAGAGTTACTGCCTCACTGGCACGTGCACGGCCCTGTGCACGGCCCTGTGTAATATGTTCTGTTGACTAGATCAAGTACTAGATAGATAGGGGTGGAATGCAAAAAATTAATCATAGGGTTAGAAAGATTCGTTGATTATCTTATATGGTAATATGGCATTAAAGTTCAATCGACAAAGTTCAAAATTGTCTAATTTTAGCTGTTTTAACCGGTCATGGTAAGACAAAGTCTAATCAGCTGGTACTGTCATTGTGAATTTGCATTGAATATATTTTCAAAATTCTAAATAATCGGCTATTAGAGGTTAATTCCAAACGACGGATGCATATGTATTCTTGTTCACAAATTCATTTTTTTCCATGTATTTTGAAAGTTATTACTTATTTTTTGGCTTTAAACACTTATTTTTCCTCATCTATGGACGTTAAAATTTCATACTTTTTCCCACCCAAACATATCAGTTTAAAGTTCTTATAAGTAGGTTCCCGGGCTTTCTATTGTATTTACATTCTCCTCTTATCAACAAAATACGACTAGCGCCCACTCTCTTATCTTTTCCATTGTCCTCCACCTTACTTCTGACCATTTTAGGCGTCCCCAGCAACTTGATGAAGTAGCAAGCCTTAAGGGTCGCTACATAGTAGTGATGAGTCCTAGGGGTCACGGCATAATTGCAGGTTGGCGGACCCGTTCTTTCTACAGACACACTAAGTATAGGAGGGTCCGCCGACCATATTTTCTACAGGTAATGCAAAGTACTGTGCGACGTACTTTCTACACGTTTGTGCACTGAGTACCACGCAGCGTACTTTCTATCCGTTTGTACACAAAGTACGGTGAGGACCCCAAGAGCAGGGTAACTTACAAATCTGGGTGATTTTCAAAGTATTGTTGTGTGTAAACAGCTTTACAAAACTTTCTTTCACAATGGGACAACTTTACTTTTATTTCACAACTTTTACTTTTTGAAAAATGATCTTTTTTACTAAATTTCTGTTTGTACAGTAACCATCAATGCTGGGAGCATAAAATTTGGGCCTTGTAACAAAGACAAATAGGGCATTCTAACGCAGCAATCCGCGTTATAAAACCTTCATCCGTTCAAAGGTTATGGAAGTCAGCACCGGTTGCCTTTTTTTTGGCTCACCTTGTATATTCAATTTTTCAAAATCAATTTATATAAAATTGATATTTCTCTGCAGTTCAAGAGCTATTAATCGTTGGAATGAGAATCAAATGGAAGCAAGAGCCCATAATCTCTAGACTAGGCTTTTTGCAAGCTTCTATCTGCACCGTGTAGGAATGATTGATTTCATTTTACTTTTGCGCTTTTTATTTTTCGATTTTTCTCGTTTTTTTTCATTTTTTTCGCATTTTTTGTATTTCGTATTTGTTGAGACGAGCAATGCGCATTTTTTGACAAGAGCGAAATTCAAAAGTACAAAAGCGGCGCCGCTTATTAGTATGAATAGGAAAACCGGCGCCGCGCTGTACCTCGCGGCGATGCGACGTTGTGGTATTAAGACCTTTATGGGTATTGGTGTATGGCGTAACATATCTTGTGATCTAGCAACATCTGCCCAGCGATATTGTCCCTTATGGTCCAGGGAATTGAGTAGAAACACTTCGACAGCAGTAAAAAATTTTGTTGCTGGTCAGAACCATGAACCTTGCAGCCATTTGTTTTTCTTATAAGCTAATGAGACTATCCAGCTTACAATAAAAAGAACTCTGGTGCGCAGAACTTCTGAAAAAATAATGGTTAATTTCGCATATGATACTTCCAGAAAAACCCGACTTGGAACCGATAAATCTTGAAAAATAGTCTATTGTTTTACATGAAATTTTGATGTCAGTCCCGATCCCGACTGTGATTGTCCTAATCCGGAACCTGGCCGAACCCTAGTAGTAGTAAGATTTGAGTTATTAGTAGTGTCTGGAATTTTGAAGGCAGTCCAAATATATGACAAAGCATCATATTGCGCAAAAAAATTTTTAATTGAAGTTTTAGAAATCCGTACTTGCTATCCAGCGTTTTTAGAATTAATACCACCCACGTCAAAAAAAACATGCACACGTCTCCTCACATACTAAAAAAGATTGAAAAATTTGGTATTCTCGAAGATTCACATATCTATTATCTAGGTATACGTTCAAGATGCAAGTTCTCTCCCAAGCTTAGCAAAAGCTCGCGAAAATATTGCTTTCAGACTACAAATAGTCATTGTATTTTTTGTTTTCGCGCTATAAATGACCATTTGCCGCTGATATGTCTGTGCCAAAAAGATCGTCTGACCGCCTTCATAGTCTCAGGTATTTGCTACACGTATGCTGTTTAATGTTATTTTTGCTTTGTCGGCAATTTACAGATGCACGGTTTTTTTAAACATATTTTATTTGAACAAACTGTTGTTTTGTTGTCATGAAGGTAGAAGCAGGTGTACGAACGACAACGGTGCAGGTGCATCGGGTGCAGGGGAGCTCTTGTATATTCTCCGAACATAGTTTCAGACCAGGGATTCAGTTAGTCACAATTCTAAATGTCAAAACAGGAGCATTCATCGTCTGTACCTAAAACAGTCAGTTGCATAAGTGTAGCCAGCAGGTACCAGTCAACCAGAATGTTGATTAAATCGTTTTCGTCATTTCCAAAGCAAAATTAGGGTAGGAAACGGGATGTTAGTAGATTTATCTCATAGAAAGTACACACCATACTTGTGCATTATGGGCTATGGTAGGGGTATTACCCCTACCAGGAATTACCGATGCTGATTTATTACTAGGGTTTTTTAGCACAGAGCTAATGAAACCAGGGCCGTGCTAATGGAAATTTTTTGACGTCAGCATGCGTGCTAATTACTGAAAAGGAGAAATTCTTTAAAAAAGTTCGAGACACCAAATTGTGGTGAAAAATCAAAAATTTTTGTTTTCAAAAATAACAACTCCGTTAATATCCTCATTCTCGCCCTCACTTTTGCTTAGTAAACGACTCACTAATCCAATGAAGTAGCTTCGGCTCTAACCTCTTAGACACTGCTCAAGTAATTTGAAAACTGTTGTTTTGACATATGCTGAAGTTTACGCAAATCAGTATAGTGAATAGCAAATATAATTGTACCTACGTTTTCTGAAAAAATCAGTCGAGAATCTATATTGGAGTTGTAGTGCAGTTTTGGATACAGTGAAAACATGTAAACTTCTATCCAAACACAACGTGACTAGCGATTCCTAAAAGTTTTACTGTCAAACTAACCACTGAATATCTACTTGTTGCTTAACTAACCAAGTAAATAGTGTAAGAATGAGCTAATTTAATTAGAATCAGATGAGAGTTTTATTCCTCTTAAAGGTACCAAGATCAAACGTGATTTCATGGGTCGATAATACAATAAAAACAGGTTATTAGAACTGACAAACTCACTCATTTGTTCGAAACCAACAATAGTATAATTTGTAAATCGTGCTAACTGTGCTTATGAAATATTTTGTCGTTAGCACGAATGCTAATGGGACTCGTGCCAAAAAATCCTGTTTACTACCCATAAATTTTGGGTAGATAAGTATTTACTGCCTGGGCTTTTTAACCATCTTCGAGTTGCTGCCATTTGTTTTAACCCAGAAACTGCTCTACTTGCACTTTTTGACAGGAGCCCAATTAATACCGAAGAATTTTAGCTGGTTAAGCTTTTTCTGATTGGGTTCAAGGTTTTTTTCCATTTTTTCGCAACAGCCCAATTTTCTCCTAGGGTCAAAATTTTACAGGCAAATACGAACTTCAAAAAGCCAAAACTAAAAAGTTTGTAAATAAATGTGGTAGCAAATTTATTCAAAAAAACTCACTTAGTTTCATCAGAAAGATGATTAAAAGTTACTTCGATTTCATTTCATTCATCTCGCATCAGTTCCAGACTTTAAAAACTGAATTTCCTGAGTTTTTGGACGAGAAATCACAGCTAAAGTAACTTGTTCGGCGCCTAGCGTCGGAAAATTTTGATTTCGAGGCCTCTAAAACGTCGAAAATTCATTTTTTTCAGCACGTTCTTCTGCAACTACCGATTGTCGATCATGATCTTTTAGTTGGCGATCAAACATTGTTCCTTAATTTTCGATCTTATATATCTGGAACCAGTAATTTACCAATGATAATTATTCATCAAAAGTGATTGTTTTCAAATGATCTAAAGCATAAAAAAGCGCGATAGGTATTTTACTTCGGACTTGAATATCGGTAATTAATTCCGGCGCTTAGCACCGGAAGAAAATTGTAGATTTTGATTTTCTATAGCGTTGGAAATTGAGTATTTTTAATATCTTTTTCCTGAATGAAGGATCTAATCTTTCAGTGAATTCAATGTGTTTCCAGTCGGGCAAACTAAAATTCAAAAGTTAGGCAACAAACAAAGAATCTGGATGGCTTCTTCGAATAGCAAGAACCTCTGCCATTCTCCCATGCTGATGATGTTTTAATCATTTTCCAAATTTGCAAAGTTATGTTCACGAAAAAGCCGAAAATTCTAAAGAACTGCAAAACAATTTTGTAAAAATCATCTAGAAAAATCTCGATTTTTCTAAAATACGTGGAAAAACAATACAAGGTCAAATATTCATCCAGTATAAATAAGAAGTATAAATGATTTGAAATCCGGCGCGAATCGCCGGAAAATTTTTGATATTTTCCATTTCAAAAGGCGTACAAATGCCTCCGCGCAGGAAACCCTATAAACTTATCAAAAGGATGGTTAGACTCTAATTTTTACAAGCCAATTTGGTGTGCGCCGCTAAATTTTTAGGAGCCAATCAGAATTTTTAGGAGCCATGGCTACTAATTGGCCTAAAAAATCCTGATTTGGTTTCTTAGACAAAATCAGTTGATATGCATTTACTACCCTGACAAAATCCCAGTTTACCCTCTCAGGCTGACTGATCATGCATAGGTATGATAGACACGATGCAGTCTAAGTTAATTTTCTAGCTTATTCCAGATTTTATACGTAGTAGGAAAAAATTAACATCAAACTATTGAAGATCGTACTCATTTTTCGAAATGTTAACTAGTCATTAGATCAAATTAATCCTGACCAGGCTTTTCTTTTTGTTTGAAAACCAGAAGTCAAATGGTTCCTAGGCCCAAATTTTTTGGGGCCTAATTGAAATTTTAGGAGCCAAAAATTTTTAATTTAAGACTTTAGAAAAATAGGCTTGTTTGTAGAACGTATATAATTAAATTATGTGGATGTTCAATCAGTTGATAGGTGTCCAAAAAATTATTGTCCAAAATTTTATTTCCAATCAGCGTTTTTTGGTTACAGGCTTCTTTCTACATGTACAAAGATCGGCCAAGAAATTAATGCAAAAAACACGATATTTCGTTTAATTTTGCACAAACCTTATTCCAAGATATCACTTGAGTTAATTTCCTTCTGGCACAAAAGTTAGGGTTCTGAAAATGTGACTTCTGTTCTTATTCTTCTGTTGTTTTCTATATCTTTCCCGCACTACGCAACGAAAATTTTTTTAGATTCTGACACTCTAAAATGCTGGAAAATAAATTCAAAGAAACTTATTTAATAAACATAAGGTTCGAAAACATGCATATATCATTTTTCCAAATTAAAAAATATATTCATTCTTTCATGAGTTTGAAAAAATTCAAATTAAACTTGAAATTTATGAAAATCACCCATTGTATAGTTATAAATTCAAATTCGGCTCCATATTTAAAATTATAGTCACAATAAAATTGGAAAAATTGAGATTTTGACCTCTTGAATGCACCAAACTTCACCTTTTCCTTGTCGAACCCCCGTATTTTTCCCCTTTTTCGAAAATTTTTTTCCCCATAAAGTTTGATTTGTAGTAGACCAATCCGAAAAATTATGGAATGAAATCCGGCGCGAATCGCCGGAAAATTTTCCTTGATTTATGATTTTAGAGCCTGTAAAACACACTTTAAATCTAAGATTGAATAAAAATAACTATAATTCACCAAAATATAAATAAATAAGTCAAAAGTTTGGGAGCCAAACTAAAATTTTAGGAGTTATTTCCAAACTTCTAGGGATCCAGGCCTCTAAAATGACTTAAAAAAGCCTGAGCCTGACATAAACTTTGATCTGGTCCAAGAGACCAGCTCCTCTGGCACTGCGTTGCATCCAGTTTGACCTATTGGGCAAGTATGCTGTATTACTACTTCGAATTTATAAACACAGCGAATGATTTATAAGTAAAACATGAGTTCTACAATTTGATCATTTCGTCCACTGAGTCGTAATGATAGTAGTAGGTAAAGTAAAAATCTGATATTGCATTACTGTCTAGAATTTTACCGTCAGCCCAAGTAAATGTCAAAACATATTACTGCAAAAAAAATTGTTGGTGAAAGTTTTATAAATACATACTTCCTAAAGACAACAGTATGGGGAGAGTATGTGAGGCATTAACCCCTACCAGAAGTCTGAAAAAACATTCACTAATCCCGGGAAAAATGGCTCACTAGGTGGTTAAATTATCGAAAACTAGTGTGAGAAAAGTTTATTTAGTTTACAGTGCAGTGTACTCCAAGCAATAGGCTACAGTTTTCATCGTGATTAGATAATTATCACAAAAAATCGCACTGGAAGAAATTTATTCAACTGAACACAAATATTTCGAAAGTAAAGAAAATTGTTGGACACCCTTTGGTGGATTTCCGGAGTTTTGAGTAAGGGTTGCTTGCTCCCAGCTTGAAATCTGTACTGTAGGAGACCCTAGACGAGTGATATGACATCGTTAGTAACTGAGATTCCGATTCTGAGATTCCGGCCAGATCAGAGCAGAAAACGGTTTAGATTCAACCACACTGTTTGTAATGAATCGTACTTCACGTTCTCACAGTTCAACAAGAATTTGAGCACTGGGTATTGGTCTAGCGATGTCAGCAATGTGTCTATTCGCGTCTAGTACAAATCCAGAGCTAAATTCCAGAGGAAGCTGTTGATGTGGCGGACGATTTCATTTTACAAGCTAGAGGTGAAACGGATCCAAGATGTTCAATTTTCCGCGTCCGGGTAATACTTGCCTCCATCTGGCTCCTGATGCGAGTAATTGAAAATGTGTTTCGGGTAATCAGCTACACTAGATACGGATCCGGATAGTAATAATCTATTATACAGCTACTGTGATTATGCAGACATTCTAATTCATGTGTCTTTGACTGATTCTGTTGAAGTGTTCATCAGATGAATATGGTCTGCTGTGTAATCAGCTATACAACTTCAGGAAAGTAGATTACAGTAGCAAATTGCATAATGAGTTCTTCAATTGTGAATCAATTAAACTTATGTAATGCAAAGTTGTGAATATTGAACAAATAAATTGCTCTAATTCGAGTCTAATCTATATGCCGTTTTTTCTTCAAAAAACCATACTCTATGATTCCTACAGTAGTACTAATACAATGCAATATAAAAATTTAGAGTTTTTATTCACAGCAGTGCCTTCCAATACTTATAGTCGTATTTGAGAATATTTTGAAAGGCAAAACAATAATTATGCTATTTGCAAGGCCTGCAGAATAAATACTGGTGAAAAATTGCAATTTCGGCTCCAAAAGAAGGCACCGGCGCTTTAAGGAAGCATTTGAAGCAATTCACCCAAACTTGCATAGTGAAATGAAAATAAAAATGAACGCTGATAAAACTAATGACGGTAAAAAAGCTTCAATAAAAACTTTTGATGTTACATAACACAAATTGCTCGTCTTTGGCAGTCCAGTGTTCCTTCAGAGCATTTGTTCAATGGCGCTGGCATTGTTCATCCACCAAAAGGAAAGAAATTATCTGTTGAAACTGCTCAAAAACTGTTATTTTTGAAATACAATTTACCATAAATTAATTTTAAATATTAAGACTGTTATTATTAAATCAATCAAATAAATGTTTGTTATCTTACCTTATAACGTTACCTTAGTTTCAAGTCAATATATACTTATAGTCGGAGAGTACACTTCCACTTAATTATCAATTATGTCTAAACTGCATTTGGAATTATCCGGATCTGGGTTGATAATGCTTCTTGCGGATCCGGATCATGAAAAGTTCCAGGTAACACGGATCCGGATCTGGATTCGGGTACCCATTTCATCTTTAGTACAAGCTATGGTTGCTACCACGTTCAAGAAAGTAGATGCAGCTCGACAAACAGGCGAAGTAGATTTGTTGCCAGACGATATTATATAGTTCGATTGTGCAGCATTTTGATGGTTTCTATCGGAGTAAAAAACCTTTTCTGGGACTCAAGTTATGACACTTGAAAAATTTTGCCATTTTGGTCATCACTCGTTATAGTGTGCTATGACACCCTCGCAGGACATGCAGTGGACCGAAAAAGGTCACAGTACTACCTTGCCAAAATCACGGATATACCTTCACTTCAATATCGAACCTTCTAGATGTATGCTATACAGCATTTTTACCAATTTACGCGTTTGTTTTCCGTGTATGTAAGTTTGCAAATTCCTATTTCATTTCTCAACTGCCTATTTTATGTCTAAAAAACGATATTGGGCGCATGGTTTTTTACCTACTATCGAATGTGCCTATTTTTTCTCACTCGAACCATGAAAATTGTCTAGTAGGTAACGTGAACACACTATTCGTTTTCTTAAATTGAAATATGTTGGTCGTCGTGGTTTTTTGAATCGAAATTTTTTCTTGAAATTGCACGTATTTTTCTGGATTTTCAGAAAGTTACTGTAATGCCTGCGTGTTCTTAAATGTTACGAACTTACGTGAACTAATTTCATCCATTGCTTTCGTTCTAGTCCAACTTTTTTTGTATTCGGTTCGCCGTCTATTTCGCTGACTTGAAAATTTTTATTTCTTCCACCAGTCGAATGATTTTATCAACTTTAAAACTTGAGCATTGCAGGATTATGAAAAATAAACCAGTCCTGCGGGTAGACGACCTTCTTATTATGCAGTGTAGTAGAACGTGTTATGCATGATGATAAGAGAATCTTGCGGGTTTTCTACCTTGAAATTTGCACGTTTGTTGACAGATTTTAGAGTATTTTAGATGCTAGCTCGGGATTCTCTCAGAGAATTTTGAAAGAGTTCCTAGACAATTTGGAGGTTGCCCAATGAAGCTTAATTTTTAAAGGTTCTTCAGAGAAACTTTATGGCTTGAAATTTCTCAGTTTTAATCAATCCACATGAGTAAATTTTGACCATTTTCAGATTGGATTTTGTGGGATTGCATTTAAGGCTTCGAGACTACAAAGACAGACCCTGCCTTCTTATTCGCACCATGCTTGTTTTTCAGCAGCTATAGATATGATTATTCTATTATTTATGTTACTCAATTGTTGCGCTAATATCGGCGCCGAAATTTTCACAGCCATGGCCGACGTTGAAATGTTGTTAAAATCGGAGGACGACATTATGCCAATGATTGATAGCTATGTGGAAAGCGAGCACAAAAGATTAGAAAAGCTAAAGCGGTATGTTTACTTTTCTCTATTTGTAACTATTAAATGCTGTAAAATAAATCCTGTAATCTGACAATACAAATATTTTGTCCCGCAGAAAAAAATCTATTCTGAAGAGCACCAAAAAAACGTTTGCCTTCATTTAAACTGAAAATTTTCGCTACGCTTAATGCAGTCACGAGAAGACCATTTTTTAGCTACAGTATATAGTGATTCAGTAGCGGTTTTGGGATTTTTTTAAGGTGGTGGAAATTTTTTTTTCAATTTAGGTATGAAAATAGCTGATTTCGATATGGTTCATTGAAAATAAAAATTCTGATGGATTATCAAAACTCTTGCACACAAAAATTCAAAATTTTTATTTCAAAATTAAAAATCGATAAATTTCCAAATATAATAAGTTCAATTCTTCATGTATGCTTTTTTGAAAACAGATCGATTACTTCATTACTAGTCAACTGTACTGTACACCTCTGTGAATGTACAGCAAGGCCTAACCTGTAAGTCGATTTTCGCCCGTTGTTGATCGTAGATATGTTTAAGTCTGATTTGGTGACAAGTGAGAGCCGAAAAAAGATGTTAATTTTTCCTGTGCGAAGCACGGAAAATTTTTTTTGGGGGTATTGGCATTCTGAGACACTCGAAAATCAATTTGCCGAACATATATTTCAAAAATTAGATCAGAATTTCCTGTTGTAAAACCGTAAGTTCTAAAATTTCATCATTTGGAAAATATTAAAACCAGTAATTCATTCATGAACTTTCATGAATTCGAGCAAAAAGGTGTGAGTGAGAAGAGTAGAAATTTTCATAAACTACTTCAACGAAGCTTTTGAATTCATTTTACGTTAAGAAAGAAACAATCGCTTCAAAAAGTTTAGAAAGATAACATGTTGATCTTTCTCAAAAAATGTGTCAAGAAAAAATGCAGATATTAATTAAATATCAAGATAAAATATTGAAGATTATCAATTAAAACATGAGATACGTTCAAGATGATGAAAACTATTAAAGATTAAGCTAACATGGACATGCTAAAAGCTGCGCCTGAGCTTGGTAATAAAAAATTATGATTATTATAGTTATAACCGGCGCGAAGCGCTGGAAAATTTTGAAATTCGGACCTTCTAAAAAAATCTTCCTAAGTCGATGGGGGTGGCGGACGCCCCCTAAAACCGCCACTGTAGTGATTTGAAAATTATTATATATTGAAAAATTCAAAAGTTTTCAGAAAATACTTTCCGCTCTGCTTGTTCGATTGCCGAACCGCTTTCATGCGTTTTCTGCATTCCGTATTTTTTTACAGTGTTGCACAAGAATACCAAGAAAGAAATCGAGAAGTTGTTAAAGCTGGTCTTGATTTTGTATACAATCCATTGAATTCATACTTATTGATCAAACGACTAACAACTGATTGGTCGTATTTGGAATCTTTGATGCGAAACAATTTGGCCGAAGGTATGCTTTTTTGTGAAAACGTCTTTAACTAGCTTTAAAATTTTTACCCTTTATAGTTTACCTTCAAAACATAACTAGTCAAAGAGACGCCAATTCTGTACATTTCCCCACCGACGAAGATTTTAAAGGAGTCGCCGTAGCGCTAATGAGATTACAAGACGTTTACAAATTGGAAACTAGGGATATGGCTCAAGGAATGATAAAAGGACATAGAAGTTCGTCTGAACTAGAAGGTAAAATTTTTTTCCAGTGCTTGAATGATAAAATCATGTTTTTTTTCAATCTGATCGATTTTAACACATGAAATTTTATGATCTGATCAGTGATCGTACGGAGGCAGAATTTCGCCCCCGGTCGGGGTCGGGGTTGAAAAAACCTGAAATTAGGTATTTAGAGATGGAAATAATCATGAATAACGATTCAATCGTTTCAAAAATAACTTGAGAGTTTCATCTGTGTATAATACTAACATGTACCTAACAAACAAAATATAATAATATCGTGTAATGTACGCCGCCTCTCTCAAATAAATGTGATGTGTCATGCGAGATATGCACGATAAAGGAAGCGTGGGTCTGCAGAGTAAGTACAATACACGTGGACGTGTGGGTAACTGATAGTGATACATGTTAATATACGGCCATAAACGAGTAATATATAATATAATTAAAAAACAAAGCAACGACGTTTTTTAAATTTTTTGTTCAATAATTTTTTGAATAACTTGAAAAATTCTACCCCCGAAAAAACGCCCAACCCCGACTCCTAAAATTTAGGCCCCGGTCGGGGTTCGGGGTCGGGGTCCCCGTACGATCACTAGATCTGATGCGTACTTACCTTTTTCCAGTTCTTCCACTATGCTTGGTTTGGGTGACAAAATATAATTCAAAAATTCATCTTCCTGAATAATTCAAAAAGTGCGTATTGTGCATTGCTTCTTCCTCCAATCATTCATATACACTTTGATGGCAGTAATTTATATTTATTATTTATTTTATTCATTTAATTATTTACTATTATCATTATTATTAGTAGTATTAGTAGTTAGTAGTATCCTCATTATTTAGCTCACGACTGTTTTGAACTCGGTCGAATTGCATATAATGAAGGCGATTACTATCACACTTTGATGTGGATGCAAGAGGCTTTAAATCGTATGGAGCACGAAAATCCACCTACCGCTACGGAAGCAGATATTTTGGAATATTTGGCCTACGCTTTATATCAACAAGGCAACCTGAAAAGGGCTTTATCGATGACTAAAAAGTTGAAACAAATTGATCCCACGCATCCTCGCGTAGATGGAAATATTAAATGGTGAGTTTTATTCTTCTGACCAGCATCCTAAATGAACATTCAAGCAATCAATTTCCATCATAGTTCAGGCATAATCTAACAAAAATTCCTCAGCTTTACGTTTCTATGCATATCGGTAGCCAATTAGTGGGAAGATATGAAAATATTGAGTTCTTCTTAATCATGGAACGACAGAAAAGATTTTTTCTTTGACAGTCCTTCTGATAATTTATTCGGAGTTGTATTAATGAATTCGGAAGTAGAATTTTTCAAGAAACCAAGCCAATGCGAATATTTATTTTTGTTATCCAAAAACGATTCAAGATTTAAAGAAGATAAAAAAAACTGAATATACAAATTGTGTGACGAGAAAGCAGACAGCAAATACTCAATTATCATATTACCAAAATGTATGTTATTCTCGGGAAAACATATATTTTTATAGTTAGTACAAGAACCGGAATCGTTTGGTTATTAAATTTAGGAACTGGAACCGATATGAAAAATTTGGAACTGAAACCGGCATTCGAAAAAAGTAGAGCCGTTTCCCCTCTAGTGGTTAAACATAGATTTCAAAGAAGTCTCTGCCTCATGGAACTCTCCCTGTGAGGCCCAGTGCTCTATAACCCGTGGAAATTGTCAATATTTTGGTTGGAAATCGCTATTTTTGAAGAAAAAACATGGAACTGAAGCTTACGGTGCTTATCAATATTTAGGCCACATAACTATTTTTCGATCAATATTCCGATTTCTGAGGCGAAGATTCCTATTTCTCTTCATTGGTCTCTTCCCATACATTTTTCTTAATTTCTGAAATTTTTCTATAACCCATAAAAAATCCACTTACCGCCAAACCGCAGAGCTTCGTTGCATGCATGCTATTGTTTCAGGTATCAAGATATGATGGCGAAAGAAGGTATTAGACGCGGTGACGAATCGAATTTGCCACCAGTCGTCAACCCACGTAAAGATGATGATGGTGTTAACGAAAGAGATATGTACGAAGCCTTATGTCGAGGCGAATATCCTCTTGTGAGTTTTGACTTACTGATTTTTAAAACGTCACATATTTCTGCATCGCGAAAAAATCTCATTCTTCTTATAATCTGGGCAACGTTTTTCGGTCAAAATATTTTACTATCCCAGATCATGATTTAATATCTATAATCGATAATCTAGCCAATCACTTGCTGATGTTAGATTCATGGTAGCCGTGTATAACATCTATTTTATAAATAAGATCAGCGTTTCGAAAATTTAGACCACAGTTTTGTTCTTAAAACGCATGACTAGTAAAAGTCAGTTCCGATTTAAAAATTATATATAAAATACTTTTTTTAAAACATATGAAACATATTTCGCAGGACAAATTTCCTGAAATTGTAGTAGTTCGGTGAGTTCAAAAGACTAAAATGACAGTTTTGGGTTCAACTGATCTCTTATTGAATAATGGCATGAAATTTAAATTAATTATCAGACCGAAAAGATCAAGAAAGACTTATACTGTTATTACAAGAGAGACACGCCTTACCTTCGATTGGCGCCACTAAAAACGGAAATAGCCTTTCTCAAGCCGAAAATCTTGGTTTTCCGCAACGTATTGTCCGACGAAGAAATCGAATTCATCAAAGAAATGGCTTATCCCAGGGTAATTAATTAAGCATTGCGGGGAGAGCACTAGCATCGATCTAATTGGTCAAAAAAATTTAATCGAATTTTTGAGTTTCGTTCTGGCCAATTTTCTGGCTTTGGTTTTAGGCCAGTGTTTTTTTGTGTGCCAAAACATGGTATTTGACACAAAAAAATTTTGAGCGTTTGTGCCGATTGGCACAAATTTTTCGGCTGGTCTAAGGCTAAATTTTATTGATTCTTAGTCATTTTAGGGGTCGAGAACGCAAAATTTCCTTGAGTAAATTACTTTTATTTATCTCAAACTCGAGCGAATTCTATTCGAATAGTATATTTGTATCACCGCAACAGACTTTGAGATTGTCAATGAGTGGTGAAAGAAAAGAAATTGTTAACTTCCTCTGTTCATTTTATGTGATTGGGTGGGAACCGAAATTTTTATTTTTGGTGTTTGATCCGAACAGAAAAATTGACATTGTTGGCACAATTTTTCGACCAAAAATTAACGCGACGCGACCTTCGACCTAGCACTTTTCAGGAGACATCAATTATAGACAAGGCGTCCTTAATTTAATCTTTACATCGTTGTTAGGAAGAAATTCGCAGCCGAAAAGTAAAGAAAAATAAAGTTCCTAACAAAGTCTATAAAAATATCTGAATTCTCGCAGCATTCGATTTCCTTTCGAATCGCAGAAACCGTTTTGCCGATCAGTTTTTCTTATCTCACTGACGTGGTTAGAGAAAATAGAGAAGGCACGATTTTTACGTCTATTGGTGCGGTGAAATTCTTAGGTCTCTAGTTATGTTTTTATCAAACTTTTGGCACAAAACTTTTCAAAGATTTTCAGTACGTTCTTAGGATGAAAAAATTTTATTGTGCCATTGGCACAATTTTTTTAGCTCTTTGTGTCAATTGGCACAAATGTTCGTGCTCAAAAAACACTGGATTATGCATAGATTTAGGCTTAGGTTAAGGCTTAGGCTTATGGTTAAACTTAGGCTTAGATTTGCGTTCAAGACGCAGTAAACTATACTTTTCCGATAATCAAATTAACGCCATAAATTTTTTCAGCCAATGAAATTGATGATGGAAGTTTTTTGACCGATCAAGTCGATGCTAGTGCTCTCTCCGCTATGCTTTGTGGGAGGCTAAAATCATTCAATTGTTTTCAGATACCATTTTTCAGATGGAATTCGCCTGTTCAGTTTCCTAGTATCAGACTTAAGAGAGTTATGTACTATCAAGTATCCTGAATTCCGTACTTCGTTGTTTGTGTTTGTTCAGCACGAGCTTGTCTTACAACACTGTCAGATGCAGGTTATAGTTGTTAAATTCTTGAACATTACGGAATCCGCTCATCACCTTCCTCATGGATTCGTTGTCTCTGAACACCATCTCGAAACGTTCTGCAAATATATTTCGTTTCATATTTTGAATTGTGATCTTGATACGAAATAATTTCAAAATTTTTCATCTGCTCGGCGACTTGGCTTTGGAAGAATCTTCGAAGATTGTATTTCTCAGCAAAAGATTTGACTTAGAAATAAAAATCCTTCTAGCATAGTCTACCGTCTATCAATTCGACTTTTGGTAATTTTCAGACTGACTATGCAGCTATTTGAAGATATTCTGCTCAGTGTTTTTTAGTCAAATGACCTAGCTAAAAAATTTTTTGATTGGCTAAAATTTTTTAAAATACATTTTAGACAATTGGCCAACAAAATTTGAGTACTTTTACGTGTTTTGAGTACAAATTGTATTCATTGGCAAAAATTTCTTTGCACACTTTGGTCATTTGGATGAAGACCTCGTGCTAAAAAAACAGCAATTCTTCTAGTATAAACTGTCTCTGTTCGCTTTGATGACCTTTACTAGTTTTCAATGTTTCAAGTGCATACAGGATCGTAATAAGAGTTTCAGAGACTGATACACTGTCGTCATATCGGTATCTAAATCTGGATTTTTCATTTCTTCTTCACAGGCCAATTGGCTCCACAATTTTACTGGTCAATCCAAATTTCAACAAGCCCAAACTAAAAAGTTTGTAAACGAATTTTGTGGTTGTAATAAAAAACAATGTTTTTTTTTAAAAATTTATTCAACAACACTCTTCAAAATCGCAGTAGAAGTCTACATAACGGATCAATCATTTTGAATACGTTTTCAATCATACACAGAATAATAAGGCTTACATATTAGATCAGCCATTATGCAATTATTTCGTTTCTTGTTGATTTGACCGGATTCAATAGTTTAATATAGTTTTGAATTGTTCAAACTCTTAAAAATCAAAATCAAATCAATGTTTCATGTCTAAGATACTTAAAGCTCTTATTGTAGTGTAAATTAACATTTCGTGCAATGCAATACATTGATACACAAATACGGCATCACAATAATATTCAAGAACATGAGGTATATACAGATGATATAATTCCGCGAAGTGGCATTTTTTTGAATTCTGAGCTGAAAACACCTCTTCTAAATTACACTAAAATTCCAAAATTTTTACGAGCCAATTTGGCTTGTGCCGCTAAATTTCTAGGAGTTTTAGGAGCCAATCGGAATTTTTAGTAGCCATAGCCCCTAATTGGCCCTAAAAACCCCTGATCTAAATTCGAATCATTTATTGGAATGCATAATTGATTTCCCCCGATTTAACATCAAACTTCGATTTTAGCTAAAAAGAGCTTTAGTTGAAAATCCGAGAACCGGAAAGTTGGTAGGAACAACGAACAGGATTGCCAAAAGGTGTTTAAAAATATTTTTTACAATAATGGGCGTTTTCTGAATCATACATGTACTAACTTCTATGTTGACTTCTTGAATGAATTTGGAAAAAATTTGAGCTGAAATCTAATGTAAGAAGAATTTTTAGTGCATGTATGTTTCGATCGTTCCGCTTTTATTGTCGTCCGGCACGCATCTCATTTTCCGGACTAACGCAGGCCTTTAAAGTTTCTAGAGGAAACATTTTTGGGGTATGGCATGGTGTATATAGCAGCTCTTTCGTATATCAATATTTTGTACTCAAAGAATTCGTAGCGAGGAAAAATTTCTTCGAAATTCTGGAGCAGGGGAAACTTAAAATTTAGATAAAAAAGTTTCATTTCCAAGTCGATATTCGTGCTTTCATTGTTTCGACTAAAAATGACTATAATTTTCAGTCTCTGTATTTTTAAGCTTGAAAGAGCTGAGGTAATTGATCCCGAAACTGCTGAATTCATCCTAGTGACCAATCGAATTTCAAAAAGGTATAACAAAAAATTTTAGCTTCTCGGGCTTCTTATGCATAGTTAACTACGTTATGCAAGGCCGAAATCGCCGTCCGTGTAACTAGCAGAGCACGCCATCGTGTTTACTCTGTCGCTTTATTTAATGCTACGGCGTCGTGCCCTCTAGTTCCACATCAGGCTGCCTTCGCCAATACCGTTCAAAATCACTTGCAATTATGCCCATTGTCCTGCCAGACAAAACTTCATCGTGAATGCTTCAGGGTTCACAGAAAAGGCTTAAGAATCCGAAAAATTATCTGTCCGACTATAATTGTTTCTTCTTTTTTGAAATACCACAACTGAAAAACACTTATAAAAACGAAATTCTTATAATCTCAGAGAAAATCTCCTGCTCTGTTTCACATATTCTCCATGGATGCGGTTCAGACTCACTCCCTTTTCACACGGTACTCTTGATTCAACTGACTTTAGGCCGCCCTCAAGATGAAATCGATCTCTTGTATGCATGTACAAGCTTCGTGCTTTCGAACTTTTCTACATCACGCTTCCTTTCTATTTTTTAAATGAATTCTGAATTTTTACTAATACAGCGAATTTTCGACGTGATAAAGCCTACATACGTCATCTTATAATACTGAATTGAGTTTTTCAGTTGGCGAGAGCCACAGTTCAAAACGCGAAGACGGGCGATTTGGAACCCGCCAATTATAGGATTAGTAAAAGGTGCATAGTCCGTCCTTTTTTTTCTGTGTCTCCCGGTCGTTTGAATGCTGACGTTTTGATAATTTGACTAAAATCATTTTTAGAATGCTTTAAAACTGATCTTACATAAAGCGTACAGAAAAATCAATTTTTCTGTTGAAGACGGGTGTAATTAAACATTATAGTACTGTCAGCATTTAATGATCACGCGTCCATTCCTACTAGGTGGGTTTGACATTGCACTATGAACCTAAGTACCGCATGCCTATCATTTCGCACGCTTTTTCTTCAGCTTGCTATTCTTTCTGTCTGATCGGTATTATATCCATTACAATTCTTCTTTTATCACCCAACTGTATTCAGGTTAGGCAGGTTTAAGTTAGGCTATCTTAAATTTTTAATCAATATTGTGTTCAATATTACCTTATGTTTAGCTTCGCAGGGCAACCGTGCACAATAAAGCCACAGGAACACTGGAGTTTGCCAGTTACCGTATCAGTAAAAGGTGTGTGCCAATTAGATAACGAATTTGCCCTCAGTGATGTGCTTTCAGCCAATGCCTGCCCAGAGCACCATCAATTGAAAGCACTTTAATCACGCACTTTTTAAATGCTCGTGACTATTTTTAAGAATGAGATTGAGATTGCATGAGTGATGAGCTTGAGATAATGAGATAACATTGTATAATTTAATTTAACTATTTATGGAATTTTTACGAAATTCAATAATTTTATAATATTCATCTGAACATGAGACGAAGATTTTCGTTTTTAGCTTGCATCTTTCAAAATAGCGTCCATCGTGAGTTCCGTTTAGACTTTAAAGTACATGATAAACGTCATGATTTTGTAGAATCCTGTACGTACGAATATATACCCATCTTACCTATGTTTTTTAGAAATTAATTAAGATTCTTTTGATAAAATAATTCGTCTAAGATTCTAAAATATTCTTTTTTTATGTGTTACATGCATTGAGCTGAAGTAAATGAACTATTGATTTTTTATTTGAGATTGCATTGAATTTTGACTTCATGTGAAAGTTTCCTATTCAGTGATATCCTCCCTGCTTTGGCATGTTGTGCTTTTAGGTGCGGCTTTCACTACCACTACTAACTAATCGTATGCTTTACATCCATTGGTAATATTCGGCCGAGCGATATGTTCGTCATTATACTAGAAGATTTTGAAATTATAAGCGTTTTTAAATTATTGACCCGAGGAACAGCAAGTCAGTTAGCGTGGAATCCTAGATCCGTATTTGAATATGACACTCCAATCGTCCTTGCCTCCGGCTTGTGTTCGTTCTTTTTTATGTACGAGATTCAGATTATTTCTAAGTTTAGTAATTTTAAATTCCAGAAATTAGAAAGAAAGAAATAAGTAAAAATTCAAAATTGAGCGATTCTCCTTTTTCGTCATTTTGTTCAGGGGAAGCCTTGTGATCGCAGAAAAATTGTTCAGAACAAGAATAACTTTTTTTTCTCGAATTCAATTTACGCTTTGCCGAATGTTGCTGCGTTTACTCCGGTGATTAATACGTGAATTTCTTTTGTAGTGCCTGGTTGAAACCAGAAGAGCATCTTATTTTGGCTCGAATCTCAAAACGTCAGGACGATATGTCCGGTCTAAACATGGCTACTGCCGAAGATTTACAGGTAGATTCAAAATTTTCTAGTCGGTTCGGAAACGGCGCCTATGGCTGGCTCATAAATTAACATTGAAAATTCGACGAAAATATCACTTCGCGCATTTATTTTTCAGGTGGCAAACTACGGTATCGGCGGTCATTACGATCCGCATTTTGATTTTGCTAGAGTGAGCATTTTTCCACTTCGATACAGTTGTATTTTTTTTAGATTGCCAATTACGGTATTGGCGGCCATTATGATCCTCATTACGATATGTCGACGGTAAGCGATGCGAATGTCCTGGACGGTTGAGATTTTTGCATTTAGTAGCCAAGTGGGACTGATTGATTGCTTTTATTCAATTAAAGTTCAAATAGTTTCAGATCTCGTGACTTTTTTTACTACAAGATTCATTTTCCTATACAGCTGTTCCTTTAAAATTCCCGTACGAAGTTGTATATTCGAATCGAACGTCTGTAATTTATCTGCAATAAAATCACCTAAAATCTGACTAATTTGCTGCTTAAAGTTGACATTTTGTAGATTCTTTTGAGTCTTTTTGAAAAGTATTTTGCTCACAATTATGCTTTTTCTCGAGAAGTTTCCAATTTTTCACCGCCAAAATTCATGGATTCAAAGTCGTTTTTGGGGATTTTAGTATCGTGATTCCTGTATATCTTTCATTAAACTTTTCGACCAGTCCCGTTTATTTGAGATATGATTTATGAAGTTACTCATTAATAGGCAATTTTTTGCAGAGAGGTGAAAGTGATCCGTACGGTGACAACCTCGGCAATCGCATCGCTACCATCTTGCATTACGTAAGCAACTTCAAACCCTTAAACTAATTTGTGTTTCCTTATTCAGAAAGAGGAAACAAATGCTTTCAAAGGCCTAAATACTGGAAACCGCGTAGCTACAATACTACATTATGTATGTTTTACGTAAACTTTTTGAAGTTGTTCAAATTTTCTCACAAAGCATGCTCACTGAATATTGTTTAATTACTAATTTAATAATAATTAACTCTGCCTATCATTCTCGCGTTTTCCAGATGGAAGCGCCCGAAATTGGTGGAGCTACCGTTTTCCCGGAATTGAAAGTTGCCGTATTTCCTACTAAGGTAGTATTGAATAGTTATCTTCTATATTCACTCGGATTATAGAGACTGATAAATTTCGCAAGAGATTAAATTATTTTTTAATCATGGATAATTTTATCGTATCTGATAATTTCCGGAAAAAAACATCGTGAATATACTAATTTACAAAAATTCAAAGTCCTTTCTATAGTTTACAACTTGTATTCCTGACTATGAATCGAGATTTCTTTAAAAATTTTCATTGTCCGGATCTGTGTTTTGTATGCTCAAAAATTAAACTTATGCTTTCAATCACTACTTCAGTATGACGCCGTTTTCTGGTTCAATTTGTTGAAAAGCGGGGAAGGGGACATGACGACCCGTCACGCCGCTTGCCCTGTTCTGATAGGCACCAAATGGGTATCGAATCGCTGGATTCACGAACGAGGCCAAGAATTCCGCCGACCCTGCGGGATAGATGAAAACGAATACGAATGAGGAAAATCGATCCAACTCCGCTGATATACTTTTATTTTTCATATATTTTTCTTTGTTTTAGCTGTTTTGGCTCTTGAAACTGAAAATGAACAAATCTTTTACGGAGCCAAAGCCGCATTTTTGTTTTTATTGTTTTTCGATACGACGAGTTGAAGTGTTCACGTATACAAAAGTGCCTCCCTTAGTATTCTGTAATGACATAATTCGCGCTTTTCATCGAATTTTCTGTTATTCTTGAAATTACAATCTGGTGCATTTTTATTTCACACGTTTAATATTTAATGTTTTTTATTCTTGTCCGGTGGCGCTGCGCCGGAAATAAAGGTGAGTGAATGGCAGAAGAAGCAAATAGCATAATTTCGGTTTGGAGGGATATTTTTTGAAAGGATGATCGCGATCATCTCAGTTTTTGAAACAATTGATGCGGCGATCCCATGAAAAATTCAACGTCACGGAAGGAGTACCCCATTTTGAAATGATCGTCGATGCAAGGAGGTCACAAACCAAATTTCTATTCGAAATTATGCAAGGTTAGTCGACTATTCAATAAATTTTTCATGCATAACTCCTTGATGATCACTCCTTTCTAACACTTCAAGATTTTCGGAATCGATTTCATGATCTCTGATGGCTGTGTCTTCCGAAACTTCGGCCTGCATCGATAATTTTGAAATAAACTGGGGCATGCGATGCTCGCATTTTTTTATCATACGTAATGTTAAAAAAGGCCTATGTTATAAAATATCCCACGTTCTTGTTCATGTTAGATCTTGGAATCTTGGAAGTTTCAAATAAGATCTAGCACCTGAACAAGGTATTCTCATCATGTAGGCAGACTTATAAGATCTTACAAACTCTTATACAATAACTTCTAAGTATTCTTTCCTGAAATTCAGTGTTCTTGCAAGAATTCTTGTATACAATCTTATGAAATCATGCAAGTTGTATGGTAAGATACTCACAGTTTTGTGCTTCATCATGCTGTTTTTTTCTGTTTCTTTTAAGCTTTGCTATTTTTAATTCAATTTTTCATTTATCTTGCATTAATCCAGTAATATCTTCTGGCGACTTTTGGAGGACCCTGAAAAACAGAGGAAAATTTGGAGTAAAGCATGAAAGCATGAAATTAGAAACTTCCGTTAAATAAATTGACGAAAATGCTCATAAAATTAAGTCATGCCATAGTCCATTTTTGGGATGATCTATGGATCACAAGAAAGATTATGCTCATGGTGAATAATAAACCTGCAAAGCACACAGCCACGCATGAGAATGGTCCCAAGAATGGAATATACCAGCTGATAAAGAATCCAATTGGAAAAAAACGATAACAATGGACTCCCAGTAGGTGAAGCAACACAGCACTTTGATTTATCAAAATCCTTTTAGCCTGCATTATAAAAAACTTTGAACCTGGGAGATTTTCCTTCAAAAAGAGACAAAAAATCCATTAAATTTTGGAGAAATAGGCGACTTCGACAAACCCTTTATGATGAACCAGGATAAAAATAGGCTATGTCCAGGAGAAGTAGCCAACATCTTACCTTTTTCTTCACATATAAATTCAAGCTTCTGAAAAACGATGGAAAATTAAGTTTTAGCAGAAGTTGATATTTCTGAACTTCGAAACAAGTTGGTGAATTGTTGAACTAAAATTCAGCAAATACTTCATAATTAAAATAGTAATTGATAATTTTCACTAAAGAATATACTTATTGTGATGTTACTCCTAACAGATAAAGTGATACATAAAATATTGGAAGAAAGCAATCACTCTACCTCAAAAATATCTGAAAACCTATATGAAATATACATTTTCAGACTATGCGCACGTTGGTCAACCATAATTTATTCACAAAATTTGGCGTCAGCTAGGCGCCCTTCATGAAATGAACTTAAAATTTGGTAAAACTAAAAATTTGGCAGTTAAAACAATAAGTAAAAATTTTTGTAAATTGAAGAATGATGAAAACAAGTACTGTCATCAAAATTGCCTTCTCAAGGCTTTACAACAGGTCTTTTGATTCAACATTTTCAAAAAAAAATTCATTAGGCCGAACTATTCTGTAGTCTGTTTTTTATAAAAGGCTTCTAATTTCAAAAATGACAAAATCATTACAGTTGTCAAAATTGTTTACAGAAAGCTTTTACTGCAAAATTTTTCGTTCAAAAAATTGTTAAGGGTTAGTTGACTAAAGTCCACCGTCACATCACTCATTGCTTAGCCAGAAATCGTAGGAGGAATATGAAACAGTACTTTCTTTATTTTAATAATTTAGGAGCATTTCGAGAGAAACAGACTATAGGTTCGTAAAAATAACAAGCACACGCTTTCCAGTTTTATCATTCCAAAGCATCTTGAGAAAAATGGACTATAAATGCTGATGGATATGATCTTTATTTACTCAAGAACTATAAATACACCAACTTATACTTTATCAATTATCATTTTTTCACACTGATTTTTTAAGACCTTGAGAAAAAGAGTTTCTGAACCAGCAGAATTTTTTTGCACGAGCTCTTTTGCACGGTGCAAAAAAATACCAAAAAAGTTTTGCACGCAAAATTTTTTTTTTACTGTAAATAAATATATAATATAAATTCAATATAAATGCTATAAGATGAAATTGGTCCTGATAAATATTTTTGCACAGCGCAAAAAACCTGATAAATAAGTTTTGCACGAGCAGAAAAAGTTTTGCACAGTGCAAAAAAAACATTGTGAACAGGTCAAAACTTGTACCACAAACATTCTGCGAAAATGCAATTTTGAAGCCGAAAGCCTCAATTACTGCCTGTATATGCAAATTCAAGTATTATATCCTGAACAGGACTTGATGAAAAACAGTCTATCTTATAAGATATCTTTGAAAACTATACATGATTCAGCAAGATATCTTGTGAAACCACGAAGAATCTGGATAATCGCAGACAGATCTTGTAAGATCCTCCTATATATTTCAAATAGAGCTGATTGTATATATCTTGCAAGATATCTTTTAAGATGACATACTATCTTATAAGATTTTTTGCAAGATTGAGTTATGTCTTGAAATGTCTTACAAGCTACATTTTAATCTATAGGTTGGAAATTTTTTTGCAAGATCTTACACGATCTGAAGAGAAAACTTACAAGACGCAGCAAAAACTTATAAAATCTTATGAGCCATAAGATTATTAATCAGATGTTACAAGATTTTAGCATATCTTATAAGAAAATGTAAGATCTTATGCTTTTATGAGACACAGAACGTGGGATAACATATCCCATATTATAACATATCCCATGTTAAAAAATTATGTCGTGTTATAATGTATCCCTCGTTATAACAAATATTATGTTATAAGATTACCATGTTGTGACATATCCTGTGCTATAAAATATCCTATGTTATAGCATATCCTGTATTATAAAATACTCATTATATAACATATACCACGTTATCCCACGTTATAATATATATCCCATGTTATAATATATCCTATGTTATGACATATCCCGTGTTATAACATACTACATGTTATAATATATCCCACATTAAAACATATACCATGTTATAACGTATACTATGCTATTACATATCCATTATTATGTTATAACATATCCCATGTTAACATGTCCCATGTTAAAACATATGCCATGACATGACATAGTTATAACATATGCCTTAGTTATAACATATGCCATGGCATAGCATAGTTATAACATATCCCATGCTATAAAATATCCTATGTTATCGCATATCCTATATTATAACATATCTCATTTTATCGCATACCATGCTTTTAGCATACCCCACGCTATAACATGTCTCATGTTAAACATATCTCATGTTATTACATATCTCATATTAAATCATATTTCATGTTATTGAGTATTTCGTGTTATAACCTATATCATGTTATAACAAATCTAATGTTATATTAATTTTTTGAAAAAAAAATTTTTATAGCATGAACCTATTTTATAGCATGAGGCTATGTTATAACATATGGCTTCGATAAAAAAATCAACATAGACCTATGTTACAGCATAAAGCTGTGTTACAACATACAGTCTCAATATAGAAAACTTTTTGAAAAAAAATTAATGTTATAACCATACATGTAATTTTGGGGGAGAAGTTCCATAGGAATCTCCCCAGAAATCATATGGCCATTCAGCTAGCCATTGGACCTGTCATATACGTAAATGAAGAAAATACTGCCGAATGCTGAAGAATGGAACACTCGGAGTGTTAAACAAAAATTATGCAACAATAATTAGTTGCAGGAGAACGACTGGCTCCTAGAAAGCACTGTGTCATGATTCCATTGAACTTCCCTTAATCGTTCAAGGTTTTCGGATGCCGAAACTCGGAATGCGCTAACTTATCCTTCTAAGAACGGAACCGGAATACTCAAACTATTTTTGAAATAGTTTGACTCAATTACGCAGAGCAACACACAAAAAACCAACTGCTCGGAAAGTAAACAAAAAACAACAATGACTCTTTCATCATTTCTTCGGCTACAGTAGCCACACCCCTTTCGGTATTCTCAACGTGATCTTCTTCGTTTTTTGGTGCAAACTTGCTGATCTTTCTTAACAAATGACAAACGTTTACATTCACCCCGATTCACTCCATTACAGACCTCCCCCCCCAAGATTTTCCAATCCTATGCTAGACATATGTCAGTCATAGGAATCCCCATACTTTTGGTCCAAAAAATACCGGAAAACATCAATTTTTTCCATGAAAAATGTCAATTTTGTGACAAAAATGGTCAAAAGCATCAATTTTCTGGGCTCTCCTCGTCATAAATACATTTTTTATGGCTATTTAGACAAAAGTTACTATATTTTGAACCGTTTTTCGGAATTTGTTGGTGAAAAAATCGAATTTTTTTCCTTCAGAGACCCCTCCCCTAAGATTTTGTGGAATTAGTGACCCCAGCCCCAAAAAAGTCGCCCAAACCCCCCCCCCCCCCAGACTTTGGGGCTTCGTTACATGTATGGTTATAACTAGAGCTCGAATCTTTATGTGCTGCACTTAAGCACATAGTGCAGCACATTTTTGAACAATTTTTAGGTATTTGCACATATTTTCGCCTTTTGCGCACATTTTTTGCACTTTTTTATATATTTTTATGATACAAGTTATAATTTTAATTAAGCTTCCAATTTTTCAAGTGGAAAATACTGTAATAATAATTTTTTCAAAGATTGAATTTTCGTTTTATTTCTCTTTTTATTGTTCCTACCTATCGTTAGACAACATTTGGAATCAAATAATGTCCAAATTGCATGGAAAACTGTCATTATAAATCTTGTTAAGCCTTTTGCTGGCAATGAAATTGCAACTGATGGACAAGCAGTTAAATGTAATGCATGGGATTCAGTGATCAAAGTTGATGAAAAACAGCAAAAGATGGTGCTACAACAACACATTCAGTCCCTTAAGCAGAAGGCTGCTATTTAACAGCAGAAGAAAGTATCTTCTTCGCAAACATTTTTATCAACCAATTCCTTTAAAGAACGCAAACTTAGTGACTTCAATTTGCGGTTAACCTTGGCTTTTGTCCAATCTGGAATTCCTTTGCACAAAATTAATTCAGTACCATTACGGAAATTCTTAGAAGAAGAAACCAAAAAATCAATTCCAGGTGAAAATACATTGAGGAAGCTGTACATAAAGCCAATTTACAAATCCTTATTTGGAAAGATAGGACCTACTTGGAGAAAGCCAAATTGTATTGCTTTTGGATGAAGCTACCGATTGCAAACAACAATATATTCTCAACGTTTTAGTGGTGCAACTGGATTCAAATCTGTTTAAGCCAACACTACAGTGCACCGACAATTGAGCGCCGGACAATTGAGCGCCGACAACTGAGCGCTGGACAATTGAGCGCCGACAATTGAGCGCCGACAACTGAGTGCCAGACAACTGAGCGCCGTGACAATTGAGTGCCGTGACAACTGAGCGCCAGACATTTGAGCGCTGACAACTGAGCGCCAGACATTTGAGTGCCGACAACTGAGCGCCGACTATTTAATGCATTATAATTGAGCGTTTTTTTCATTTACTGAGCGCTATGGAATACTAGCATTTCAGTGATTATCTACCCTAATGATTATCTACCGTAATGTATATATGTCCATACGTCTAATATTATGAATCAAACAAATATGGTCATTTTTGATTCGTATGACAAAGCCTAAGCCCCTAAGCCTAAGCCCCTAAGCCTAAGCCCCTAAGCCTAAGCCCCTAAGCCTAAGCCTAAGATTAAGCTTAAGCCTAAGCCTAAGCCTAAGCCTAAGCCTAAGCCTAAGCCTAAGCCTAAGCCTAAGCCTAAGCCTAAATGCAAAATAGTTACTTCAAACTGATTGGGTTATTTATCTGACATTAAATAGTCGGCCATCAGTTGTCTGGCGCTCAGTTGTCTCGGTGCTCAGTTGTCGGCGCTCAGTTGTCGGTGCTCAGTTGTCGGCGCTCAGTTGTCACGGCGCTCAGTTGTCTGGCGCTCAGTTGTTGGCGCTTGTTGGGGATGTGCTTACGGCAGTAGCAATCCCACATCTATGCAAAATTGGTGAATCGACAAAGTTACGATTCCACCAAAAAAGGAAGAAATATTCATTCCTGTTTACCTTCTGCAATTTTGGTGTGTCGTGAGCGAGTCGCGTCCGTTATATATTATATTGTTCTGTTTCGCCCAATAAAGGCAACGTCGACAGCCCGACACCCCAATTTGCATATTGTTAGTAATATTATTATTTACTATTTATTTTATTATTACTTGCGCATTAAGCAGAAGGAGGGAGTCGCATTACACGGGAGCCAAGCCAAGGTAAGGTCCCAGCTCCTTTGGATATTATCGAAGTGAGTTCTGTGTGTTTGTGTGGACCTTTAGGAGGCATCTGGGGAGACCCTGAGTGCCCTTCGATTGCAAGAGTTAGAGTTTCCAGTTACTTATTAGTGACTGAAGGTTGTGTTTATTTCTGCTTAAGGACTGTTGCACTGTGTTCAGTTGATTGCTAATAGGAAGCTCCTTTGAGTGACCTACAGTAGTCGATTGAGTACAAGCCGATAGGACTTGAGTTATATTGCTGACATCTTCTGATCTAAGCAGAGGAATAAACATAACACGCTCAATTGTCGGCGCTCAATTGTCCAGCGCTCAATTGTCAGGTCACGCAACACTACTTGAGTTGCATTCTGCCTGCTAGTGTAATTTCCTTTGGGTATTTTATTATTATTTTGACTGTGGATTATTTATTAAGGTCTTTTGCTTGGAAAAAACCAATAATGCGGCAGCAATGAAAACAGTGGTCAACTCCTGCATGTTTTTGTAGAATGGCCAGCTCCATTACGAAAGGCTAATTCTTTGTGTCACAGATCAAGCTTCATATATGCTACTTTCAATGCAAAATTGAAAAGCAATGTTCACAAACTAGCAGCATGCCACGTGTTTGGCTCACTCTTTGCACCGAGTTTCTGAAGAAATAAGAGATGAATATATTCAGCAGCCAATAATTTTATCAACTGCATGCACAAACTGTTACTTTAAGCTCCTTCGCAGATTCAACCCTACAAGGAAGTAGGGCTCACCACCAGGGATTAGTTTTGAATTGATGCAAGGGCTGACAACCCAAAAATACTCTTTAGCATCATTTCAATTTTCACCTGACCATGTGTTTAGGTAGAAACAATAAAAAAGCTGGAGGAATCAGGCGCTAAAAAGGAACAGCAGTGGAAATTGTAGAAGGAAGTTGGTGATCAACTAACAGGATTTGTTGCTGCGAAGTTTTCAAATAGCTTGGCCAAAAATCCAGATGTTGAAACATTTGCTTCGAACAATAATCTGGAATTTTTACTGAATTTGATGTTTGCCCCACTGGTCTCGGTGGACGTTGAAAGATCATTTTCCAAATATGAGCTTATTTTAACTGATCGTCCTCAGAGTCTTGCAATGGAAAATATCGAAATGTTAAACGTAATCTATTTTAATAATGCCAGTGAAGAAAATCTGTAATGTGTATTTGGCTTTTGAGTTATATAAAGCGTAATTTGTACTTTTTTTACAAAAACTTTTTGCACATTTTTTGGCAATTTTTTAGACATTTTCTTCTATTTTATTGCACATAAACATCCGGGCTCTGTATATAACATAAGCGACTATTGAGCCATCAAAATTTATGATGTATCAAACACAGTAACCCCATTGTCACCAAGAACTTTTGCTGTTTTACACTGTATAAAGTTTCCTTGGGTATCAAATTAAATTTACTTTTTTGGTTATCGCCTGCGTCTGACGGTGTAAATGCGTAATGGTTATCATCGGGAGATTTGTTGCCAATGCAGACTAATATGTAAGTTGTTAGCGGTATGTCATTAATCAGAAATTCAATTATTGCGGGCTCGAGTACTGTAACATAAAGCACAAAAATTTCTTCAAAATTGTTCTAGTTTGACTGCATGCATGAATGAATGTGTCACGATGTCTACATATAGCAGAGGCCCCCAAGATCAGATTTTTAAGATAGGGGTAAGGTTGAAAATTTGCGTGGGTAGTGTAGCCAAACGCCCATTAAAACACACCATTTTGTCTCAAAATTAGGCAACCAGATGAATTTTTAGGTAGGTATAAGAGTTGATCTAATATGTGAGCCTTATTTATTATTCTGTGTTTGATTGAGAATGTATTCATAATGTTATGTGGGCTTCTACTGTGATTTTGAAGAGTGTTCTCGAATAAATTTGATGAAAAAATCATTGTTTTTATACTCCCACGTTCGTTTGCAAACTTTTTAGTTTTGGCTTGTTAAAATTCGGATTGGCCTGTAAAATTTTGACTCTAGGAGCCAATTGGCCTGTCGAGAAAAAATGAAAAAAACCGCAACTAACCTAAAGAAATTTCACTGGAGTAGCTACGTACAACATTTGCCTTGACCGGGTATGGTATGGTAATATTATCATCTCATTGATTCGGTGCTAAGCGCCAAGAAAATTTTGCTTTTTCAGCCCCAAAATGACTAAAAATCACGGAAATTTAGCCTTGTCAGTCAAAAAATTTGTGCCAATTGGCATCAACGTTCAAAATTTCTTGCGCCATTCCAAATTTTTTTGTGCCACTAACCATGTTTTGGCATAAAAAACACTGGTCATACCACTCTCTATGGGGCAGTCTGACATATAGCCATATCTGTATCTGGGGGGAGCTTAGGGAGGGACCCCCAGCTCGAAAAAATAACATTTTTTGGCCTTGTTTGAGAAAATTTTCGAGTTTTTCTGGGACCTCCTACCACTGTTTTTTTCCCAAATCGTGCTTTTTCGGGAAAAAAAATTCGAAAAAGGGAAAAAAATTTTGGGCTCTTTCCCCATTTGGGAAAGAAAATTTTGGGGATCGGATACAGAAAAGATGCATTTTGGTGCATTTTAGAAGGTCATAATCTCGAAATTTTCCGGCGCTTCGCGCCGATTATAACTTCAATAATCATTATTATGCATTACTTAGCTCAGGCGCGGCTTTTAGCATGTCTACTTTTATTTATCATATAATCTATAATAGCTTTCATCATCTTGAACGTATTATCTCATGTTTTCATTGGTAATCTTCAATATTTTATCATGATATTTGATGAAGATGCGCATTTTTTCCTTTTGAAAAAGATCAATACGTCAAGTCTAAGCTTTTTGATGCAATTATTTCTTTTCTAACGTAAAATCAATTCAAATGCCTCATGGAAATATCTTTCGGAAATTTATACTCTGTTCACTCATATATTTTCGACCAAGTATGAGAATTTACAAATAAATTATACTGGTTTTAAAATTTTTCAAGTAAAATTCTAGAAATTACGACTTTTGAACACAAAATTCAAATCTAATTCTTGAAATAAATGTTCGGAAAATTGATTTTCTAGCGTCGCAGAATATCAATACTCAAAAAATTTTTCCGGCGCTTTGCGCCGGAAAGATTAATATCCCTTTTGGGTTCTCACTTGTCATCATAGAGGACTTAACCATCGATTTCTCATGTAATTCAAAGTCATTATGCTTTTGGATAGTTTGCTTGAAAGTTTGTTGCAATGCTTGTAGATCAAACTTTGAACTCGAAAATTTCAAATTTTTCCTCAATTTTAATGAATTAACGGGTCTGAAAACACCAGAAGGCTTTAAAAGGCTCAAAAGCACCTAAATAAAGCGTCTGTGAGCATTTTTAAGCGAAAAAAACGACTTCGGGAAAATAGGGAAAAAAATTTTGACCCCTTTCCCCATTTGGGGAAAAGGCTCGGGGGGAAAAAAACAGTGCCTCCTACCCTATAAATCCGGGGTTTACACTTTCTTTCTCAACCGACCGGAAGGTCTCAACAATTGGCTACCAGGTCCGACCGAGCTGGGGAGAGGGTCATATCTCTAATATGTCGGAACAGTTGGTTACACCATAAAAGCCACTTTTAAGAGGAGGGAGTAGCCAACTTTCCAAAGTTCTGGAGGGATCGGCAAGTGCTCAGAACATACCTGTAATTGGGGAGGGTTGGGGGGACCCCACCAACTTAGTCGAACCCTATACACAAATTTCGGAACCCCCCCCCCCTCAATTTGGTCAACCATATACCCAACCCCGCAAAGTCGGAGAAATTCGAAAAATTGGGATGAAAAATAGCTTTTTTGGCCTTTTTTGAAAAAATTATCGAAATTTTGCGACTTTTTTGCAATTTTTTCGACTCCCTACAAATTTCGGAATATTTGGGACCCCCATTCCGAAATTTTGGGTTTACCCCCTCCTATAACTGGTCGAACCTCTTGCAGATATGGCTCAGAAAATGCGCTTTTCGACAAAAAATAGAAAAAAACCGCCCGCGATCAATCAATTTTGGCTTTAAAATTGATACTAAGCATTATTTCGGTGCACAGCGCCTAAAATTTTCCGCCTTTTTGACCAATGTCGATCCAAACTAAGTCATTTTCTATCATTCGTCGATTATATGTCGGCCGGGAGTGTATCTCTCGACAACCGAAGTTCGGTTAGGAAGTCGGCGGCAATTGTCTAAACGATTGAAACTTTTTTGGGGACCCCTACACCATCCCCCCATACCTGTATATAAGTGATCCGACTGGCTGAGGGGGTATTTGGGACCCTCACCCCAAAAATCCCAAAAAAAGTTGAAAATTTCGAAAATTTTCCCAAAAAGGCCAAAAAAGTTACTTTTCTCCGAATTTTTCCGATTAGTGAGTGGGAGGTGCCAAGATTTGGGTATAGGGTTCGACCAAGTTGGGGGTCCTCTCCCAATTTAGGATTGCATTTCCTATGTAAGTTTGGGAATTTTCGATCATGTTGTTTGTTAGGCGCTTTTTATTGGATGTTTTAACGTACTGGAGCGTATTCTAAAATAATTATTTATGCAAAAATTCGTCAGTAATATTTGAAAACGTTTCAATTCTCATCACGACTGAGCCGGATTGGAAATAGTGAGGATTAAATCCATAACCGGCGCGAAGCATTGGAAAGTTTTGGGTTTTGACAACCATAATTTTCAGGCTCGAACGCCCAAGATATTTTTCCTGTGAGAATCGCGTTTCCAGGTTTTTGTTCAAAAAAGCCGAAATGTGAAGAAGGCGGTGATTCACATAGAAGAATTAGATACGGAGAAGTGGCAAAGTTATTCCCAGTTTTGTTTCTTGTCAAAAGATGATTTAGACCACCAGTTGCGCATATGTAATTGGGTGAAAGTGCCATAAGAACTCTCAGAAATCTTCGGTCACGCGGCTATCCATATAGTGACCCCAGAATTTTGCCAATCACGTTGAACAAAAAAACTGAAAACTTCTAGTTTTCGGTAGAAAATTGTCATTTTTTAACAAATTTTTGCGTGCTTATAAACACAATTTTCATGGGTTTTTTAACAATTACTATTCTTTCAATATTTTTTGGACTTTTTAGGCAAAACATTTGAAATATTTTTTCTGCGCCCCAAATTTTGGGAGATGAATTTACCCTATTTCAATAAGAAATCGTCCGACTCCCTCGCCAGACTACGGAGGGTCATTGCCAGTTCCCATAGTGCTATGCATTTCAAATTATAACGCTCATTTGAAACAAATCGCGATTTTTTACCAACTAGATGACACGTTTACCGTAAAAAATGATAAATTCCATTCATTATATATTGGAAAACACGCGGTTGCCTGCCAATAATGTGCATCAAAATTTTCGATTTTCCATATATCGCCCGTATTTTCAGTGGAAGTATTACATAAATAACGAATTCTATCGCCCAAAGCAGTATACAATTCATTTCGTTGCATTGGCATGTAGACACCACGCCTTAGATTTCTAACATGAATTTGGTCGCTATTATGCATTGGTTGAAGTAAATGCAAGAAATGACGTCCTCCCGAATACATTTCGAACCTCGGTGAGATACTGTCGGTTATGATGACCCTCAGCATGATTTGTTGTTCTTGGCCCAGGGTTATCCCAATGACTCCATATATAAATGGGGAAATCGCCATGAATCCATGTTTGCTGAAAATAATCAGTCGTTGGTCGATTCGAGATGCATATTCAATAATAGTTTTTCAAATTTTAAACTCAAAACGATAAAAATATTTGAAAAAATTGAAAAAAGGTTTTGAAAACATAAAATAACGAAACGAAAACGATATTCGCATCACCAAAATCCATAATTGTACTCGTTAGAAATCAGAAACGTTCGTCTAGACGGATTTTTGTGTCACTCGAGGTGCTTGTGTGGTCGCATTGATGGGTTAATTACGTTTTCAACTCATTAGAATGTGCGTGTGGTCATTTTTATGGTTTTATTGCTTATCTTTACTCATTAGTGACTTATCTTTCGATCGTGCCCCAACTCCGCCACCGTCCCAACACCACCACCGTACCAACACCGCCACCGTCCCAACTCCGCCACTTTCGTGTCCCAACACCGCCACCGTCCCAACTCCGCCACCGTCCCAACTCCGCCACTTTCTTGTCCTAACTTTCGCAATCTTTCAAAAAGTTTGTTTTTTGTAACAAAGTTTTTTTTGTAACTTAACAACATGACATTGCTAATTCATAGGATGGCAAAAACTGATATTATCACTAAAGCAATAAATACATGGTATATCTATATAATCTTCGTTTGTATAGTCGTACTTAACTATACAAACGATTTTACCGAAATAACCATAGATAGAACAACGAGCGTGAGACCGGAATTTACTTCATTAGCATATTACCAAAATAACTGTGTGCTTTGCACATTAAAATACAAATATACGTGTCTGTTTTCATTTCTTGTGTCAATTGACTCGAATTTGTGTAATCAAATCATGGGTGACTTTGGTCCTATTGAATATTTTATGAATCAGGAATTAAAGAGTAATTTAGTGGAAAAACGGAAAAATTATCACTTATATCTTAAAATATTGTTCATTCATAGATCTGATAAGCACATTTGGTTAAGTTTAACGTGTTACAAAAAATAAACTTTTTGAAAGATTGCGAAAGTTGGGACAAGAAAGTGGCGGAGTTGGGACGGTGGCGGTGTTGGGACACGAAAGTGGCGCAGTTCGGACGGTGGCGGAGTTGGGACGGTGGCGGTGTTGGGACGGTGGCGGTGTTGGGACGGTGGCGGTGTTGGGACGGTACCTATCTTTCGGTAGACTATCTGTAGTATTACGTCTTTTTAATCACTTTTGCGCAATGTTCCATAAAAGCGACAAAGAAAATATTTCTCACCACTCAGACTACTTACCGTCATTCATGTTTTCATTTTCTTTTTATCTTTTGTCTTCGGAAAACCCTTTCGAAAATCTTAACAAAACCTTTTTCACATTTTTTTCTGTCTGGTAGCGGAAGTGACTAAGGTAGCGGTTGTGCACTAAGTAGCGGATCTGCTACCTAATCATCACGGAGCTCTGTTACATGTATGGCCAGAGGTACATTGGTCGCCGCCAAGTGATTAATTTTTCAAGTAACTTTTTCTGATATTGTCTGTGACAATTTAATGGGGATATTTGCTAAACTACGCGAAACGTTGAAACCATGCTACGTACGTTCGGAAATACCGCTTGTTCGCAGACAATAAAGAAAAGAAAAAAAATTTAAATTTAAAAAAATTTAAAAAAAATTCATTTGAAAAAATCCAGTCAATGTTTGTTAGTGTCGCTTTTAAAATTGATATTTTTAATACCGTAACAAATTGCACAATTCAATAGAATAAGCTGCTATTGAGACTGTTGAAGTGTTGAACTTGTCTACATTTTCGCGCACTATTTTTAGGAGCACTTGGAGGGAGAAAATAATCGGAGCAAGATTCGACCCGGCTTTTAAAGATCGACCACGCAAGAATGACCAACTGGAGCATAGGTGCAATATGGTCGTCGTTTCCATATAGACGACGATAAAAAGCGGATAATAATTAACAGGTATAACATCCGAATGTTCTATATAATACGCAATATGCAAAGCATGTTCAAATACAATGGGGCAGGTGCTTCCAACATTCACACTTGATTGAATAACATGCGATTCTCTGCACGCGTAAGCGTGTGTGTGTCTGCTAGGTCACTATAATGATGGTCTAGCAGCTCCAAGCCACATTAGTATTAATGGGGATGGATCAGTCAATATTCTTTTATTTCTACGAGTATAATGAAATGACCATTGCACTCCGGCTGCCGGGCGGATTAGGTTAGGCGCTGCCATTTTCGGAGAAAAGCAACTCATGTAACAGTTACTCGTAGCAGCAGCGCGCTTACCTGCTCGGTCGCGTGCCAGCGTTTTTGTGAAATTTTCGCATAAGAAATATTTTTCCTTCTATATGCGAGCAAAAGCACCACTTTGCAAAACTAATTCGCACACAAGACGGGCATGATTTTCATATTTATGCTACTTTTCAATGGTGTCCAAATGGCCGGACAATAGCCGGCTTGCGCAGCTTGTTTGTTTGCATTTTGGGCGGTGCTCACCCTGTGTGTTGTCTACGGTTTTATTATATTGTGAATTTTGTACAATGTTATTGTAATAGTATCATATTGTGCATTTTGGTCCAGCCTTTCGCCAATATAGCAAGCCGTTGTCTGAGGATGTTGTGCTGAGGCTGTAGCACGTGCTTATAATAACTCCATTTTGTTGTATTGGGAAAGATAGGATAAGCTGGCGCTTATAGTCCTAAATCTGCGTCTGTTAACAACTAGATTTTAGTTACGTTTATGGGGTTTAGAAAGTATACGTTCGCTCTGTAATTAATTGTTGCTATATATCTGAGCGGTGTTGATTTCAGACAGTCTTCCAAATTGAGCGAGTTCAAGCAAGCATGAAACCTTCGTTTCTATATTGAAAATATGACTCTGATTTGAGTTTCAAATTAGCTCTAGGTTGAAGAAAAAGTGTTTTGATGAAATTTGGGGACGGAGGCATCCAGATCATTTTGAGCCAAACGAAACAAATTTTGAAGTTCGTGTTTAGTTAGATGATTACCATCACCAATTAATTTAAATGAATATAGATGCCATTGAAAATTGATAATTATAAGTTATGTGGCAGTGTTAAAATTGTTTGACCTTTCTGCTCATTTTATTCTTTCGAAAAATTTGTCTACCGATTCCTATTTACAAAGCGTAGTTCTTTCCTATAAATCAGGTCCTTTTGACTGTCCAAATTCGTATATCTTAAACTTTTCCTGTGAAAAGGAATCGGTTCATTGAATTTTTCTCACCATCTTTGAAAGACCTCAAAAATTGATTAAAGTTGTTCTACGAAATGCTCGTTTTCTAGGATGATTGCCAATTATAGCATGTAAATTTTTCCAGCGATCAACCTTCGAGCATAACATGGATAAAAAATTCTGGGTTGTTTACAAAGCGGCTAATTTAAATATTTTTTTGCGTCGGTGAGAAAATGACCATGAAAATTTCCCGCGGAAAAATGTTACTTGTCGCGGCGACCTAAATACACGAATTTCGTAGTTTATTACTCATTTATTGGACGATTTTTTCGACCATTCCGTTCCACATCGCTCGATTGCCATTTTTACGTCGAATGAAATTTTAATGATCGAAGTTGAAAAGTCGCGGCCGTTTTTGACGTTGTTGCTGACGTCGTTATGGAAGGTCGTTACGTTCTTGGACGGATTTTTGTCGACATTATTCAAAGAGAGAAAGCTAAAGACCGCTATTGGTATAAAATATTTTAAGTTTGGTCTGGTTCGCACGTGTAACGGCTACTTTGCGCTACGGGATACTGGCCGTCAGAACGGTTCTTTGGAGAAGTGATCTGTGAATGAGCATTTTTCTGTTAGGTTGTAGTGATTTTCTGGAAAATATCAATTTTAGTTTCACAAATACCTAAAAATATATCAAAAATTTGCGTTTATGATCTAAAAAGCGTACCAAATAATTGATTCGGTTCAAAAATATTGACATTTCTTACACTTTTTATATCACATTAATATTTTCAGTGCCTAAAACCTTCATTTTCTTGAATTTTTAAACTGAGCTAGGAATAAAATTTATACAGTGCCCGGATATCTAAGTATTTGATGACCTATTGCTACGGAGCCCGTCGTGGATTCTATAGTATGTTCTGACCCATAGCTAGGGTACGTACCTGTAACAGGTCCTACTAGTTGGGCTGGGTCCTAAAATTTCCAAAATTTTAGGGTGGAGGGTCGAAAAAATTTCGAAAATTTTCCCATAAAAGCCAAAAAAGGGACGGGTTGGGTATAAGGTTGATCAAGTTGGAAGGAGGTTCGGTATTAGTGCGCCTGGTGGCCACTCATCTTATAACGTGTGTAATGGAAAAGGTACCTACAGTAACTGGTTATGACGCGTAACTTTAGGCAACAGTACAAAACAGGCTTACGCTCAGGCTATCATTTAGCAAGCACATTATACCGTTTATGCCTCCTCACACATTTTACCCTATTACAGTAGGTACCTTTTGCATTGCACACACACACGTTATAAGATGGGTAGCCACCAGGCGCACTAATACCGGGGGGTTCCGACATATTGGTATAGGGTTCGACCAAGTTGGGGGCCCCCTAGGTACCCCCCTCCAGTTAATTGTGACCCGGTTTGTTTACACACAATAATACTTTTAAAATCACCCAGATTTGTAAGTTACACGTATTTTAAAGTCAGCAAATTATTGTTTCAATATGGGCAAAATTCAAGAAAATCAAGAGCTTTTGTTATGAAATTGGAAAAAAGCAAATTTGAAGCAAAATCAATTATGTCATTGACCAGATCGAAAAATGGTTAAAATCATTCGTGAAACCGAAAGTAGAACACATTAAAACGGTTCTTGTAGTTTCCACCTGTTATATGGCTTTTATGATTGAATCTATTGTACATTTCTGTTGTAAAACATGTTGATTTCTTCAATTTTTCAAAATGTATTTGCAAAAAAATCGATGTTTAGTATTTTCGATTCTAGTCAGTCAATAATCGAGGGCTGAAACTTTGCCGTTTTTATGCCAGATGTTTTATCTATCGACGACAGGAAACCGCATTAAAAAAGCTCCACCCGTTTGAAAGCTATAAAAGTCAGTACAGGTCGCCTTTTTTTGGCACACCCTGTATAATGGCTTGTGTAAAGTCATGAATGGGTTATTTTGAAATGTTTGAATTCATCGAGTAGAAAAGGCATCAGAAATTATCTTTCCACACCTCGTCCAAAAAAGAAATCCTTTCAGTATTTTCAGAAAATAGTTTATCAAAAGGATGCTCAAGACGAAGGCCAAAACATAGACCCCACGCAGTGTCAATTGTCTTAACTCTTTCGTCGCCAGTTGTCGTTCAAAAATCTAAATCGCTTCATGCTACGCTTTTCAAATTATGCATGCTAACTTACCTGCAACCAGCGCAATGTCTTCAGCTAGAATTTTCTGTTAGAAAATTATTGCACACAGAAAGAACATAGCCGAACGTAAAAGTTCGCAGTTTTTTTTGAACGGAAAATGATTAATTACACGTTATGTCGATTTAGTAACATTAGTTTACATGTTAAAAACAAAAGTTGTTTCCTATGTACTCGTACGTCCCAAGGGAAAAGCGTCTTTTAGCCGCCGCCAATTTCTAGACAAACTACTTTTTATTCTGTTTGTGATTACATTATACATATCAGAGTGCCCTATGGGGAGGGGAGTGCCCCATGGGGAGGGGGTAAAGTCCTTAAAAACGAGCACTGGCTGCCTAATTTAGAGACAAAATGACGTGTTTAGTGGACATTTAGCTAACGCCACCTCCGCAAATTTTCAATTTTACCCCTACCTGAAAAATCTGACCTTGCGGACCTTTGATACATATGTACAATTTTTTCATGGTTTAGAACTTTGAAACTTGTCATCAAACCTGAACTCAATAGTTCATCTCTGTTGTATCAGATATCCTGTAACTCTTCGAAAAATGTGCCTGGTTGATTATGTAATCTTGCCTTGCAGTTGTTTAAATATCGAATACTGTTGCAGATGTCGTACGATTCTGTGCAGGTTTGTCGATAAGAAATATTGTTCTTTTTCTTTTTGTATTTTTCATTTTGCATAAAAATAAAACCACTAGTATATTGAGATAAGGGGCTAACATGGAATGAATAGTGTGTCCTACGCTCTCCAGCCGAAAGTCATCACATACCGTGGTATCCACGACTAGAGGTCGGTAGGATACCTAAACACAGGGCTGTCGTTCAAGCCCTCACTCTTATCCGATAAAGCCGTTTTGTGCTAATTTTGACGAAAAACGGTAAAAAAATGTCAATTTTATATTGCTTCGCCCCATAACTAGTAATTTCGTAGACGTTTCAAAATTTTAACACGTATTTCTGACAAAGGTCTGCCACTTTCTAAGGTCGAGGTTCTATTTTTTCGATCACTCTCAAACCGCAACCCACAAATGGGCGCTTCAGCTAGCATACGGAGACGGATCTTGGTTATGTCTTGATTTTCAAGGTGAACTCTACAAGCATAAAAATGTTACAAATTTGCGATACAAAATTAAGGTTTTGAAGTGCCAGTTTAATCAAATACATCTGCTTGGCCGTTGACACTGACAACTGCTGCTGTCCTTGCTCGTCGACGAATAATCCTGTGGATAAGATGACCTGAATTAACCGCTTACTGTCCACATATTGATTGTTGTTTACCGTTCTGCATTTGTCTCATTTTCTCTTTGTAATCCTCGCGCGCGTGTATACAGTAACTGTTATTAACCTGTACTCCTGACCGAAAACAACGTTATTAGAAACACACGTTTCTGCTCTATCCGTATTCCGATCGCCAATTATCTTTGCTTCCATAATTAACATGCATGTTAGACAGGTAAATAGAGCCTTGGGCAGCTGGTCATTTTTGGAGCATTAGATGTGGCTGGGTAGGGTATTGCAGCAGTCTTGATTTTTATTTTTGTTGTGTTGTCTGCATTTTTATGACAACTATTTCTGCACACTTACATAGAAATGTTTCAAAATGGTTTTTTCTTGTGTTTAAAATGCAAATTTTAGAGGCTAATTGTGCATTTAGAAGAAGTAGCAGCCTTTGCAACCATTTTTCGCAAATGGCCAATTAAACAGTAACAATTGCATCACTAGACCAATAAATTTTTATTGCCCCTTTGTCGATACAGTACGTTTTGCTGTTGACCCTTCATTATAGAAACTTTGGTTGCTGGTTGCAGCACCAGTCTCAACCAGAAACGGCGGCTGTACACAACCGCCAGTATCCAAAAGCAGACGGGTCACCAAATTAGCATTTTTAGGCTGGAAAAGAAGCACAAAGCTGTATAAATATATAACATGTTATTCAAGAATACACAATTGATTCCCGGAAAAGTGCGCGACCTACCGCGTCACCAATTATTTTTGTAGTACGTGTAGCATTTTATATTTTTGCTAAAAATTTCTACTCATCGTATACATAAAGAAGTTGTCCTTGAATTTTCAGTTTTAAGCTCCGATTATAAAGGCAATGTTGAATGCTACTGAGTCACAACAAATGCATACATTCATTTGAACCAAAATTTTAAATTAATAAATGGATGTCGATCGACCTTAAAAATTTGAACTTGCTGCCAAAGGTTGTTCGTTCGTACTTTCAAATGGGACAGCGCAATGGAGACTTTTTGAACTGAAGTAGATAATATTAGAATAACTTAACGTTAGCTTTTAAATGAGTTTAATTTTGATGCGCATCTAATTTTTTGTCTTTTTTTGCAGACAATCGAACGATTTTCGAATTTCAGTTCATAACTTTACTGTTCGTCAAGTTGGATGTCGATCAAATCTTGATATTTTTGAACGTTGATCAACAAAATCGGGCAATATTTCAAGCTTATCGCTATTGTCGTATATCTTCCCGATTTCGTGATCTAGATAGTGACAGTTTTAGTTATCGTCGTCGATCATCGATCATCAACGCCGATCACCGATGCCAAATTTGTGATATTAATAGCGACAAAATTTTATTCGTTAACGACCGTTGTCGTTCTGCGGATAATAGCGATCGCAATCGAGCCAATAAAAACGATAGCTCTGCAACTTTTTCGGTAAAGCGACGGGCACAATCGTGGTTGGAAGTAGCGAACAGTTGTCGACGTATTCATCGTCATCGGCGACGGCGTATTTCGGTCGATTTTTGGCATCCGTCGCTTCTATTAATTCTGTGGTTACAAAATTTTATTTGGCGAAATTGCGCTTTCGGTGCTTATTTTGTCGTCTTAATTTTAGTGTCGACTTGCCCCATTGTAGGTAAGAAAGTCATAAATTTTCATTGCATGCATTTTCGTCTCCAAATATATTATGTTTTTGTTTTCGTTATTCGATTTTTCGATACGAAATTTTTATTATAGTTCTACAACTCTTTTACAATTAGTTATTATAGTTTTACTATTCACGTTAGTCCCTTTATATTTTCTGTTTTAAATTACTTTAAACGAAGTTTTGTAATTTGTTTAGTTTTTCTTTCGTTATTTAATTTATTTAATCGGTTCTTTCTCATGCTACCAGCTCCCTTTTCAATTGTACTTTTTCCTTATAATTTTCAGTTTGTGAAGTAGAAGCATGAGATTTCTGTAAATGATGCATTGTTTACACATTTTAATCATATTTTTAAAACTCTGTTCACTGTAGATTGAATCATGCAAGTGTTCATAAAGTTCTGAAATAACTACTTAAAAATAACAGTTGAGACACAAAATTAGTATCACGCATGGAGGTCACCTCGTGCTCAAAGTTCAAGACTCGATCAAAAGCTAACAGTTTACAACGTCTGAAAATTGTTAAATTTCTGCGGGAAAATATACTAGATGATAAATCTTGTCGAGGTAATGTTTTTATCGCTCTAACTTAATTTTTTTCTGCGAATTTTGAATGTTCTAAAATTCAGAAAATTGTGGATTCCCTCTAGGGGATGTCCCGGATACGTCTATGTGCTCTCACTCAGCCTTGCCGATATATAACGTGTATGAATTGAAAATATGCTGGTTTTTAAATTTCCATTTTTCATTGCATTTTGGCGACTACTAAGAGCAGTTTTGTCAGCCTTCGTCTACGAAAAACCCCGAAAAAACTCAGATTTAGGAAAAGATCCGAAATTTTTAGGTCAAAAAATATCTAAGCGATTTTATGAAATTTCAACGAAATCGAAAACGAAGACAAGAAGTATTGATTCCACAAAAATTCAAAAACCCAAGCCTTGCAAGGTCGATCATTAATAGTTAACACAAAACTATCGTGAAACTTGAAATTTGATATATCGCCCAAATTTATCTTTCTTGCCCTTGAATTCTTTTTGCACCAACCATTTTTGCTGGAAAACCAAGCGTTTTTTCTGGAAATTACTTGTTAAACAAAAATCCCGAAAAACCCAAAAGTAGAATGAAAACCCCGACCAAAACTCTGCGCCAGATCAAACCCCGAAAAGCCTCCTAGACAAAAAATCAAATTTCGGGGAAAACCCCCCGGTTGGCAATACAGCGTAAGATTATATAAATAAGCTGAGTCTTATCTCCGTTGTATTTAGCATTTTCGGCACTACGATATCATTTTTTGTTCTTGCTTGTTTTCCATCCGAAATGTTTACTTTTTGTCAGCTCATCACATACAAAAGCCGAAACCACGTACTCACCGGCCTTAGTTTTTGTTGTTAATACGACCCGTAATGTCATTATTGTAGTTTTTAAGTGCTTTCATTCGCCCGTGAAGTGTCGACCACTGTCTGGAATAATGAATTCCTACTTTTCTGTACAACCTGGTGTGAAAAAAGCGCCAATTTAGGACATTTTTCATGCATTACTTGCTGCCCACCCCGGTTGTTTTGTCAACAAAAAGTTGTTGATTGTAGTTTTGAGGTTTATTCTATCGCTAAATGGATTATTTGTCCGCATCTCGGAGATATAATGACGAGGCTTGTGAAGGAGGGACGGCAGACTGATCACAATCATAATGAGAAGTATGTTTTGACAGTGTCAAGTACTTGCCTATTTATTTAACCCAAGTGAGCATATTTTCTTACTGTAATAATTTGACCAAAACTATTTTGCCCTATGAAAAGTAAACACATTGCAGTGAGAACACGTGTCTTCTTTCGGCAACTGCTCATTTTGAGCAATATGGTCTAATGTGTACTGTACTGTTACGAGTGTGCAAGTCGTTTCCGGGTTAGTGCGCGCAGGTGTTCCTCTTCTGTCGCAAGGTCAGACTCCGCGCGCGCCTACCATCTTGAATCCCTTTCAAGTTCCCTATTAACATATACAAAGTCAACTGTACAATATGCGCAAATCTATTGTCTCCAATGGAAACAGTTTCATTGGCCCTCTCTGTAAGATTACTGTATCCTGGCCATGTATATGCACTAAAAAATGTTTAATGAGGTGACTATCTATCATAAATTTTCCTAGCGACTGACACGCGGCCCTGAGTCAATTGTTTTTTCGGATAGAGGTGAAAATTCGAGTGTACTATAATGCGTGCGGCAATGAACATGTCTCTTTTTCTCGAGCAGTAAATTACTTGTAACTGACCAATTACCATATGTCGTCGAGCTTCCGTTTGCCTCATGTGTTCATTAAAGAAAAAAAGAAGGAAATAGTCCAATTAACTGTCTACCCTAAAAAATTTAGGAAAAATGACAGGTTAAGGAGTATAAAATCAAAATTTTTTGAAAAAAGATCGTAACAAATTTTTCCGAAGATAGAACAGTCAAATTTTGGATCAAACTTCGGATTTTAATTCAAAGTTCCTTTATTGTGGTTCGTTTCTTGTTTGATAATTTTCTGCTTTGCTTTTAATTTTTTTCTCAATGTTCTTTCTTTCTGCCTTATGTGACACGAATCAAGTTTTACTAAAAAATGTTGTCTACCATAAATGTGGTATTTAACCAAGATTCCTGTGATCATTTTAGAATGCTGATTTTTATCTATATATCTGTTCTTAATTCTAAATGGACCGTCGCATCAACATTTCGGGCCATCAAATGTAAGTTATTCTTGTCCAGCCCTACCTCTATTTGCTTTTCCGGCAAAATAAAAACCAAATCTCTCATATTACTTACCTTCTACCAATTAAAAGAAACGACGCTCTAGCGATCAATCATATCAAATTTTATGGTCTTTCAGTCGAAATTTGCTTATATTCTTGCGTAATCTTATTTGCGCGAGCAACCCGGCTATGTTTCGGGGTTTTATTAGGGCATTAAAATGGGATTAAGTTACAAAATTTCTAATTTTCGACCTTAATTGGGATAAGAGGCGCCAGTTACAGTATACCTTCACGTTTCAAACGTTTTATTATTTTGCATGAATATATCGCCTTTATCGGAACTTGGTCATTCTCTTGCACATTTTCTACATAACTCACTAAGAGATGATGGAAAATTCGACATTAACGAGCGTCACTTTTTCTTCTTTAGAAGCTTGTTCGACAAGACCATCAGCCAAACCGAGACCCATTCGGCCCGTTTGGTCGCCGGATGTGACCATCCAAAGAGAGAACTGTACAGAGGATTACGCTCAATTATTTTGTCTCAACGGTGGCTCGTGCTTTCGGTCAAAGTTCAACGAACATTACGTCGTTGGCTGCAAGTAAGCTTTAAAAAGTTTAATTCAAGACAAGATTTTGTCAAGGCTTTTCATTTAAAATGAGCGTGACTTTTTGACAATGAGCAAAATGAGATATTTCTATTCTGTTTATAAGCTATTTATTATTTCTATTATCTTTTCGAACTAAATTGTTCCATTGATTGAACACAAGAAATGAATAAATTTGTGAAAAAAAGTGTAAAAAGCTAGAGTATTTTCAGGGGCAGAAAAAATCAATTTCTGAAAACTTTTTTCCTCAGATGCGCCCGAGGCTGGTTCGGTCGCCGGTGCGAATACAACGATATCGGCGACAAAAATTTGTTGTCCTTGATGCGGCCGAGGGTAGAGTCGGCGTCTGTGAGCTTGGGCGTCGTCGCGCTCGTTTTAGTCACCTTTCTATTAACTGTTGGTGCCAATTTATACCAAAAAAAGCGGCGGCACAAATCGCGGATGTCGAACACGTCCGCTGCAACTAAATCGTCTAGTTGCGGCGGCGACTGTTCTATGTGCCAGAATTCTAGTCCGTCCGTTTTTTCTATTAGCCTGATGAGAGACGAAACGTCATTCGACTTTCAGGTACAAATTTCAAACTTCGAAATTTTTAAAGTGACGAAAATTATTGGCAAGCGATGAAATATCGACCAAAATGAATTGTAATGTGTCGCAATAACTAAAAACAATGATTAAAGTCCACGACTGTTGTTTATTCGTTTTTCTCCGTTTAAAATTTTATTTTTTCACTTTTTGGGTTTTTAAACGTTTGCTTCATTAGTATATTGCACCAGTAATTGTTTGATTATTTCGAGCCCACTTTTTAATAGCCATTTGACCTCAATAAGCTTTGGAAAAAATATTTTTCCGTCAAAATTATTTTACAATTACTGTAAAATTTTACAGAAATCATTTAACTGTAGTCTTCAACTGACTTCTTATTTTTCAGACAAATGATCATAGATCGCCGAATTTTGTAACGACCAACGAATATATCGTATGAATTTATCAAACTGTTATGAAACCTGAATTTGTCAAAATCCCGCTGTCATTTTTGCCGCCAAGCTGTGAAGAAACGTCCACGTCTAATCGAAATATTTGAACGTTTTTTGCGATATATTGTTATATACATTCGTTACCAATATTATTTTCTCTTGTATTCATATCCATTCTAGTTGCGGAAATTTTTCTTTTTTCCCGAACTCTCCTTGAATATTAACTTTTCTTTGCGCTCGCTTTACCGATTCTTCATTGTTACTCCTTGTGTCTTTTATGTAGAATATTTGTTTATTATTATGTTACTCGTTTATGAGGCCATTGGATTTGCCATCAACTGAAATTTGCGTCTATTTGGCATTTTCCAAAAAGTGAATTTCGCACAGGGCATCAAGTTGCGGGTTTCTGGTCATGGAAAACAAGTCAAGTCGCCTTTGAGAAGGCCGAGGAACCCACCATCCTGCTGAAGATATTCAGCATACAAAACTTGATTTAATGTCTTTATCTTTGAAATTTATGAGGCTGTGATTCGCTCACAATTGAGGTCGCAATTATCAGAAAATGCAATTGTCACATTATGTGTAGTGAACATGGGGGAGACCTGTCCTGTGAAATGGGGCCATGGACCTGCTGCCTGAGGTGTTGGTTCCTCCTTTTGTTCACATTTAACCTAACCCGGTGAGTACTGGCTATAGAAGGGACCAGGTACTGTGGTGCTGCTCTGGGGGTTACTACTGTAGGGTAAGCACAACGCCACCAGGTTAGGGGTGATCATTATTAGTCCAGTCAGTGTGGACAATGGACAGGGGCCACCCGTAAGATGACTAGGGCAATGGAACCCCGATTGTTTGAGCATCTACAGTAAGACGGGCGGAGTTCGCGACGCCCAGGTCAATGCCTGCAAAGGTATCTTTGCAGGCAGGGCCTGTGTGCACATAGGCATTTGCCCAGTTCGAATCGTTGGGCGGACTTAGTGCCTGTACAAAACATATGAACGTCTTTAGCAGAAATTCCTTTGGCAATTCGCTGGCCTCAGCAAGAGTTAACTCAAGGGCATGTAATGCGACTAAAATAGCTGTGAGCAAGGAGTGCTCTTTGGAGGAACTCACGCTAACGGGGTGTACTGTAAACGAAACAAATGCATGAACAAAACGTAGACAAAATAAAAATAACAAAATGATCAAAATAATAAAGCATCAACATAAAGAGAATCACGTGACGTTGCTGATTTGATCGGCCCGTGACACAATTATAAAATGGTATTCATACTCGTCCTGGGACTGTCTTGCAGTACACGAATTCCCGTAATTTTTTGTCAGCAGGTAGAATACATCGTAAACTATCTATTGTGTAGGGAAGTTTTTGGTGCTTCTGAGCTTTAACAGTAGATATGGTGATTTTTGTGAAAAATTGACAATTTTCGCATTCAAAATTTGATTTTTCGAGCACCACTGTATTCCTAATATGCACTTTACACTAATAAATCCTATAGTAAATTGTGGCTCAATCATTGGCCTAATATAGGGTAAATTTTCAGAACACGATGTTTGACGTACCTAACTTGCAAAAGTTAAAAGAAGTGAATGTCAAAAATCGAAAATTGTCAACTTTTGACTTACTGTAGCTATGCAAGTTTTGATTTTCAGATAAAATGAATATCATTTTCGTTCCTAGCGCATCAAGAAGCAGCAAATGTGTGATTTTCGAGTAGGGTTAATTTTTTGCTTATCAACTCTCGGTATGAGAAGCTGAATTTTCTCAGACGTCTCTTAATATGTTACAAAATAGAATGTATGTAGGGTACATATAACACATTGCAACAATGCTGTGCCTCCTTACTTACAAGTAACATCGATATTCAATCTTATCCATCAATAATTTAGACACATGTACAACGCCAAATCAGTTCAATAAAAAATAATCGAAAAAGTTAGACGGATCATAAAAAATAGGGGCGCTCATTACGAGCAGAAGGCTCCAGCAGAGGCAGAAACGATTACACAAACTTTTTGCACTTTTACTTTGTAATGCAGATTCTAGTTTTTTGCAAAACAATCATTTTGACTTCATGTTCTCGTTGCATAATTTCTTTTTGCAGACCGAGCAATTTAATCCTCGTGGAAAATTCTTCTTGCTTCTCCACAGCGGCGGTTGGTTCGCCAATTTTTGACACTTTTCTGGATGGTTAATCAATTGAACTGCTTTCCACTAAGCTTACTCTCAACATTCGTTTCTCCAATTCAGGATCTAGCAAAGATGGAACAAAGCATGAATGGTACGAAATGTAAAAATTCTTTGAGACTCGAAACCTGTTTTCTGGACACGAAGTCATGAAAATTAGGTGAAAAGCTTGAAATTCCCATGTTTCGCATTATTTCGAACAAATAAATAATTGTGTATTTTATCGAAATCAAAATAATGTATTCGTACATGACGAAATTTCTTGATCCAAACATCTAGACGTGATAAATATTTATGAATCTTTAACTTGAAAACACATGGAACGGGCAGTTTGAGATACACATGAAATGTGCATTTTACAGGGGATATTTGGCGACTTTTGAACTTTCGGCCACCAATTGAATTTGAATGATATGACCTTTAGTATTCTCTGTTGATATGGGCGATTGATCATACTTGACATTATTTACTTATGTCATATTTTGTTCTTTCGTCCGTTTTACTGTTAGCAGTGCATTGAATACGTTCTAATTGAGACAGTATTAACTCTGTCACTTTGAGAATAATATCAGCTAGGGATTCTAAAGGTGTTCCTCCTCCTATAGCACGTTGCGATCAATTTGAATCCTCAATCGCCTTTTTTGCCTGCTGAAATCAATAAGACGACAAAAAATGTGTTCGATATAAACAACAATTTTCTTGAGTTGGTCCCATTAAAGACTGAGGAGGGAAAATGGTTCATGCAAGTTCCACAAATCAAATGGAAATTTTAGGGGCATTGAGCAGTGGGAAATGGGAATGGGTAGGGCGCATAATGAATCAATTTACTTTATTCATAAGCTTTACTCATTTTTTCGTGTTGGGCTTACTTGCATGTTGTCGCTGCATACATCGTTTTCATCGTTTTAAAATGAAGTGGTATACTCCGTCCATATTGAAATGATTGATGTAACGAGGTCGCAGTCAAACTTTCACTCAAAGTTATGGAAGGCTTGTTGACTTTGTTCGATGAAATTTTCTTTTATGATATAGATTCCTTGATAAAAACTTTTTTCAACCATTTAAAGATTGTCGAAATTGACTTCCTGATCAAGAGTAAGGCTGCATTTGCCGAAATTCAGACCGCTGATCGACCATTTCAAAACGAATGGAGTATAGTAACAAATAGACTATTATCCATTTTATCATGCTCATTTCCTTCGATCATTTGTGTTTTATTATTTTTTTGATGTTTTTTATAGGTACCTTTTGGAAAGAAAATTTTCTCTCCCATATAGCCCCGTTTTGTAATTTTGGATTCACTTTAATTCACGATTTCCAACATTGGCCAAGGAGTCCGCTAACTGCCGGTCGATGGATTCATTGGAAATTCAATATCATAGGTTTTTTAGTTCAGATTCATTCTCCAGCGACAGAATCCGGATTTTTGTCGCAAAAAAAGCGTTATTGTGTCATCGACCAAAAAGACGATTACTTGCTGCCATTTCTAAGCAAATGCGAAGCGGTTGAGAAACGCAAAACAGGCTCAGAAAGAAAGGGAAACGGTCGCTGACTGGGCCATAAATTTTCTCCCTGGTTCGAGGATGTGAACTATTATTTGTATTCATGATAAACAAGAAGAAAAATCGATTTTTCTCCTTGTTTATGCCCATAAGAATTTTTCATAGGTCTATTTTTTGTTGTTATTATTGAGCTTAGTTTGGTCGATGTTTATAGGGAAATTTTTCTACTAGTCATCGTTGCAAATAGTCTTATCATCGGAAGGTTGCAGGATTTCGTCCAATATTGTAGATTTTTTTTACATGTAGCGATTTTCATCACTTTTTAGTCTCCATTTTGATCTTTCTGCGCTTCGTTTTGTTTGGTCTCTGTTTTCGATTTCTTCTTTAGTTACAATGGTCTCTAATTCGCACCCGCAATCTTTCGAAGCGTCCGATTTGCCGACAAAACATGTAACGGTCTACGCCGATCGAGCCGAAGTTAACAAAACAATTAACGTTCATTTAAAGCAAGGGCATAATGAAATTTTGATCACGAAATTGTCCCGCTCTTTGGATCAAGATTCGATCAGAGTAGAAGGATACGGAAAAGCATCCATCACCGAAGTGAAATATCAAGAAAGAAATGTTGTGAAGGTAAGTTATACGCAACTTTGTTTTTTATTGATTGCTTGCAAAATTCTAAATTGTCGAAACCAGATAGTGTCCAATAGCTGTTCATACTTTTCCCATCAGGACGCGATGCTATATACTTTATACAGCATTAATAAATAATTTTTCCCAATTTTTATTGATTGTTGATGCACAAAATATATGAATCGTCATCGCAGCCCGACGATATGTATATATGTGTAAATAGGGCTTTAATCTTAAATGTTCATCCGAAGGTTTTACTTTGATATTTCGCTCAAGTCGGTTGAACGTTCCTGCGATGGAGCTTAAATTCTAAAATCACATGTGTTCTACAGTGCTGCATTCGATGGCCCTCAGCTATCTGAGTAATACACAAGTCATTTTTACCCTTAGGTCGGCTTAACACAGAAGTTTGCCCACTAAACAATCGAAAGCCTGCCTATACTTGACCTCAGGAACTACAACAGATATCGGCAAATGGAAAATCATGTTCGATAAAGCTTGCTTACATAAGAAAAGTTTCTTACATGAAGGGACTGAATTTTATACGGTATTAGAGATCTAACGCAAAGCATTGTACTGCTAATTTAAATCTGTCTATTGCATGTCTCTGCCTCATTGCTGAGATGAGGTATATGCGAACTTATCACGTAGACCGCATGTATGCAAATTTTAGTGTAAATATGGCCTATGGGGAAAAGGATTAGTGTAACGTTACTCAGATGCCTGTAGGCTGTCTAATGAACTGGAACGTGTATTTTGAATTTACACGTGTAGACCTTCTGTCGTCAGTTTCATATGATTATGTGGTTTAGTAGAGAATAAAAATACAAATAGGCGCTTACATTCCTAGCGTTTTAATTAAGAAAACAAGACCAACTATCATAGTTCTTTTTTTAGCACGGTGTTAATGATGTTGGGCCTGTGCTTTTGAAAAATTTAGTCGTTCTAGGAAAAAGTAATACAAATTCAGGAAAGTTAATATCTGTCCTTGAATGGAGAATCTTTAGATCACTAACCAAAAGTCCCTACATCGCTCTCACAATTTTAGCATGAAAAAATTACTGTTCTTTAAAGTTACCATGGAAATTTCCTTATTTGGTGCAGAAAAGACCGCTGCTAATTTTCATAGATCTGTGCAGAATTCCGGTGTGAACGGAAGGTCAAAACTTCAGAAAGTTTTTACGAAGAGTTATTGATTTGGCTCCGCTGAAAAATAATTTGTAACAGTTGTGGAGAACTTTAAATGAAACAATTACAAATCATTGCTTATCAACAACGTTTCTGCACGTATAGAATTGTCCAGACATTTCCCACTAATATCTCAAAACTGGTAAATCTATACTCCATTCATTTCAGAATGATCGATACAGCAAAGTCAGTTCAACACGGAAAAATTAGTTATGCTTATTACTGTAATGAATCAAGAAATTTCTCGTTCATGAGCAGTAAACATAATAACTGAAATTTTCTCCCATAACTTTGCTAAATGGTGTAAATTTCTCGAGTAAACGGTCAGGTGTCAAATATAATTCTATCCAAGTCTAAAATGAATGAGCAGCGTGGTCTTTCCATGATTTTGACCTCTCCACTATCATAGAAAAATTTGGCGTTTTTCTTAAGTTTAAAGTTTTCCGCTCCGTGTAAATTGTATATCAACTTGAACTTACATTTTTGGTCGTCACTGCTTCTGTCATTTCAAATTAAATAGACTAAAGTGTTTCGATATAAGAAGGTTGCGTACATTTTGAAAATTTATCGACTAATTTTTAGAGAATATCCGAACAGATCAGCGAGAAGAAACAGCTACTCTAGCCCAGATATAACTTCATATACTGGCCAAGCAAATAATCTAGGTTCAGTTTGACACGCACTTTTCACATAGTGAAACTATTTGCACTGTAGAGAAAAGCTGAATATCGTTATGACAACGAAAAAGTCAAAATTATAGAAAAAACATATGCTCATTTACTTTTGATTTGGATTTAACTGCGTCGACACCTGAGTTCTACCGAGAAATTTTGACCACTTTACCAGGTTATTGAAGGAAAGTTTCGGCTGTTCTGTTTGCCTTTCTCTGACGAAAATCATTTTTTTGATTGATTACACTAATAAGCCTACCGTAAAACCACCTAATATTAACCACTTTTGAACTTTCTATTTGAATAACTTTTCACAGAAATAATTTAATTTCGTGCTTATTGTTTAAAAGGGTAGTCCATATCATCCATGCACAGCAGGTAAATTCTGCAGCGGATCAGCAAGGGCAAGGAGTGGGATAGATTTTTTTCTTTCTTGATTATCAAAAGCAACGTTTTCTAACATCCAACCAGCACATTCTTAATCTAAATTAGTCAAATATGTGAAAATATTCCCTTTGCCTGCTTTTTCAATGGTTTTAAAGTTACTCCTTCGAAATTACGTATGCTTTGTTCAGAAAAATCCTTGAACAAGAGCATCATTTTCATTCTTATGACGTCTCTCTCTTCTTTTCATTCTCATTTTCCTTCGTTATCCACTTGATTTGTGCTGTGGTGTAGAATCTGCTGGGGGGGTCAGCAAGAATCTGCTGGGAGTCAATCAAAACCTGCAGGGGGTCCAGACTCTAGGTTTGATGGTTGCTGAACGAAGTGCTTAAAATGAAAAATCGAAAATTTAGAAAATTTCCATTAAGTTACAGAAATCGAGTGACCAATTGTTTGAAATCCATCTACAGGAAAACGGCATCACGTAGTGTGAAAGAGGGCGCCCCCAATTGTAGAGCACTTCCTCACAGCTTATAACATAGGCCCGAGTCAGACAGCCGCCATTTACTTTTTAACATTGAACGTCTTCAATTTTTTCAATCAAATTCCTGAAGATAGGAGTTTTCGTTGCGTCTCTTCCGAGACGCCCTGTTGCTCCACTATTGTAAATCAATCGATGAAATTTTGCCAGTGATTCGACTCACATCTTTTCTTTTTATTCGTCTCATCTAAATGTTTTCAATTTTTTCTGCATCTCGTTGATGGCGTATTTAGTGGGATCAATTGGCATTTATTTTCCCAGATGTTTTAACGCCGGTCCCCAGCGCTATTTCTGTCTTGTGCATGTAAGCTTGGAAGCAGGATTTTTTGCACTGGTTTCAAAAAGTTTGTCCCCTTGCAAAAACGGCTAAATCTTGCAACGTCTTTTATTTCTATCAGGACGAAGAAGTGAAAGAGAAAGAAAAGGAACTGCACCAGAAGATCAAAAAGCTGAAAGACGAGAGACAACGGATCGAACAAAATTTGGAACGTTCGAAGAGGCAAAAGGAAGTATTGGACGGTATCGCTAACCAGTTGGGACGTGGAACAGTATGTTCGGAGAAGGTAAAACGTTGTGATCCATATATTGAAAAATTTCAAGTTAAAGTTTGATGAGAATTCGTTTATTCAATCTAGAAATAATTTAGTGGAGCGCCTCAGTTGATGATCATGGCTTGAGAAGAATATGATTCAGTAAAAGTTCCATATACCCGTATATACGTGGATGAGTGCAAAATTACAAACTTTTTATTTTCAAATTTTTATTATATCAATTGTGTTCCGCGTATAAATTTTTCAAGTGTCTGAAGCCAGTCGTATAACAATATTCTATGCAATGTGATGTTTGCCAGGACAACGACTCTTTGAAACTTTTCACAGATCAGATTTATATTTTACCCTCATGAAATTTACAGTATTTAACAAACTCTGTCGTTAGAGTAAAGATAATGTAACGTTGATCGATAGTTAGAAAGAGGCAGTCGTCTACACCCTGATGTAAGATTCAAACTTAAAAAAGCTTTTCAGGAGGAAGGGACTCGACCGTCAGCTTACGCTCTAATCAGCGATGGCGATGGTTTAGATAATTTGGAAAAATTTTTGGATTATTACGTTAAAAGACATTCGGATTTGGACGGAAAGTTGAACGATTTGCGGCAACAATACGATAAAATTGATGAAGAAATCAACGTTTCGAATAGTCAATTGTCGGAAAATTATGGTGCGTGTTGTGCTCACGTCAAGTAAGTTTCGGTGCTAGTAACACAATTCTCGCCGAGTCTTTCATGGTTTCTAGATTTTCTGATCGAGGCAGAATCTTTTCTAATGTACTCATGTCAACTTCTATTTTGTCCAATTGGCATATAATATAAATAATGACAGATTCTGATGCAATCATGTCTTTAGTTAGTGTAAAATCGCCAGAAACAGTTTTTTCTTTATGTTCTGACTGTGGTTAAGTTGAATATCCAAACAGTCTAATCTTTAAGAAAACTACATCAAAATATCTGTGTTTCAGCCGAAGCATTTTTTTCCGACAATTTTCCGGTTCCTGAAACTATTTCATCGTTCCTCCAACGCACGAGAACTTTTTTGCTCATTCTTCGAAAGTCTCAATTTCAGGGAGGTTACAGTCTTCGTTTCCTGCACCGAGGAAAGTGATGGTACTTTGGACATATTTTACGTGGTTCGTAATGCATCGTGGAAGCCATCTTACGACGTTAGGGTTCAAACTCAAGAACCGTCTATGAAAGTAAATAGTTTATCAATATATGACAGAAGATCTTAATGGTCATTTGACGACATCTGATTATAAACGATCTTGGCACAATTCGTGCTCAGTTATTAATTTTGTACCGTTTTCTGTTCTTTAGTCATACGGGTTCATTGTGGAAATATCGTTGTTACAGAATTTTTAGTTGTGAACAGGCTTTCTTCAGTCATTTTAGGGGACTGGGCTCCTAAAAATCTGGAAATGGCTCCTTAAATTTTAGGTCTAGGAGCCATTTTGGCTCCTAAAATTTTGACTTATTTATAATTTAGTGAATTATAGTTATTTTTATTCAATTTTAAACTTAAAGTAAGTGTTTTACAAGCCTTAAAACAGCGAAAATTTGCCGGCGCTTCGCGCCAGATTACATTCTACAGTTTTTCAAATTGTTCTATTCACTGTTTTTCTATAAATCAAAATTTTTGGAGAAAAAAATTTTAGAAAAAGGGGGAAAATATGACGGTTCGACAAGGAAAGGATGAATTTTGGTGCATTTAAGAGGTCAAAATCCCAACTTTTCCAACTTTTTTGTAGCTATAACTTTTAATATGGAGCAGAGTTTGAATTCGTAATCATAATGGAGATGATTTTCATGGATTTCATGCTAGGTTTGAATTTTTTTCAAAGTTATGAGCATATTTTATAATTTGTAAAATGATATATACGTGTTTTCGAGCCTTATGTTTATTGAATAAGTATCCTTAATTGATTTTCCAGCATTTTAGAGTGTCAGAATCTTGAAAAAATTTCGTTATGTGGAAAGATATAGGAAACAAAATAAGAATGAGAACAGAAGCTGCATTTTCAAAACCCTATACTTTTGTACAGGAAGTGCTATTTTGGAAGAATGTTTTTGCAAAAATAAACGAAATATCGTATTTTTTGCATTAAAAAAATTTCTTTGCACAAAGATTTCTTATCCGATCGTTATACATGTAGAAGCCTGTAACCGGAAAACGCTGGTTGGAAATAAAATTTTGAACAATAATTTTTTTGAATACGTATCAACTGATTGAATATCCATACAATTTATTCATATACGTTCCAGTGTGCTACAAACCCATTTTTCGATATTCATCAATTAAAAATTTCTGACTACCAGGTTGTAAAATTTTAAAATCTTATGGAAGTGTCTTTCAATTATCAATCAATCGCAATAAAAAGGATTTTGTAATACTTCGCGTCTTCTAGTTGACTTATTACGGTTTAATCGAGCAAGATACAGATGAAGATTGGAAAGACACAAAATTGACGCTGAGCACAGCGGCACCCAGAATCGGAGGTCAAGTGCCCGAACTAGGCACAACCAAAGTCAGCTTCTACAAGCCGCCGCAAATTCAACCGAGAATGATGGCAACTACGTGAGTATATGCAAAAAATATCATTTGTAGTATTCGCACACTTCTGGGAAAAATACCTTGAAATAAACTAACCAGTTTTGCTGACGAGCGACGTCCTTGATTGAAATTTGCGGCAAATGTGATTTTGAATTATGTATATTCGGAAAAATTGTTTTTTATTTCACTTGGGCAACGTTCAGCTGACCGGCAGTTGAGTTTTTAGTCATATTACACATTAGGTACTGTTCCCAATAGAATGAAAATTTTTATTCTGTGAAAACTTAGATTTTGAGTGAACTTACTTTTATGGTTGTCCCCGCGACTTCACATCTGACAGGCTATAGTTTGGACACATCAAATTTAAGTCGTGTCCAAAAGTGCCCTAGCTACAATGACCATTGTTTTGTAACTGTGCCGCTATCTTTTTGGCGATACTCATGGTTTTGCTTCAACAAATATTCGAAAAAAATATCAAGAAAGATCTTATTAAATTAAAGCTCGCGAAAATCTATAACAGTCTGTTGTTTGTAAAAATAACATTTGGTCTTGCGAACTGCTTCAAAACACACCATGTTTGGAGTATTTGACTCAAGCAAACGCTCCTGGACTCCTAAACGCAATCGTTTTCACAGCTGCGTTTTTCAGTGCTGAATCGTTCTCTGTGAATGAGTGCTCTTTCGGCGCCAGCGCTCCTCAAGAACAGCTCCGCGTGGCCCGTTACGATGCTCCAGCGCCGCCGCGAATGAAATCTATCGAAGCAATCGTAAGTTGTACTGATAATCTTTCATATAGCAAAAGCGAAAATTTGTAAGGAACTCTATTTTTGAACGGTATTAGTTTTGGAAAGTTTCTCGAATCCACGACGTAGGTAGACTATGTTTGTGAAGGGAGTGTCGAAGCGCTGCTCGAAATATTGCTCTTTTAAAACCGCATATTGTAGGTTTTATTTTTCGACTTTTTTCTTTGTCGAATTTTGGAAGTCCGCGTAAAGGTTATTTGATTTTTCTAAGATGCCAGTCCACTCGAATTTTATGATTAAGAATAACAAATTTTCAGTGTGTATTCCGATAGGTTTAATTCGTTGTTTTGGTATGTTTGCTAACTATGTCAACTATGTACAGGGTGATAGAAAAATGGCCCATCTCAAAATGATAACTTACGGCATAACTAGAACAGATATGTTTGTATTTTTAAATTTGATGAATTATTGCCATTTACTATGTAGAATTTCTTGAAATTTAAAAATTTTTTGAAGAGGCTTATACATAAAGAATCAGATAAACACGCTGAATAAAATCGTTAGAGCTGATTTATATCAATGTCTGATCAAGCTACTACCTTTTCGCCAAAGGGAAATGGGAAAAAACGACTGCAGCTCAACAGCAGCGGCTTGAGCATTTCCACTTTGTTTACAAAGCAATTGTCGAATATTTCCCAATACTCCATTTTCAAGTAATATCGGAAAATTTGAGATGAACTAGTGATTCAGTGTTCATGGTCGTATTTCAATTGCATATGAAAATCTAAAGCAATAAACCTGAGCAACTAGAACGCTGTAGCTTGACTGATTGAGGAATTTCTGTAAATAATTGTTGAACCATTTTTTGAACCATTCCTTAATGGTATCTATTTTTTGGTTCAAGTGATTAAACAAAAAGCCGCTACTTCCTGCATTCAATTCTATATTTTTAGGTCAAGGAGAATGTTACGAGTACGGTGTTTGAAATCGAAAACAAGACGACTGTTCCATCCGATAGCTCTTTGCATAAAGTATGATTCATCTTTCTCCAAGAATGAATGTTTATGCATGTTAGGGTTTTTCTCCAAGTTTACATTTGAAGAAGCTTCTTTGGTGAAAATTCTAATATGGAACTTTTTGTTCAGCATTCGATAGCCCAAAGTGACGTTGGCTCTACTCACACTAGAAGTGATCTCAAAACCTACAACTGTTAAAATCACACATGTAATTGGGTGTGCGAAATTTCAAGGGAACGCTCCATTAGCCATGAGTCACCACATAGCATAGTATCCGCTATTCTCACAACATTGGCCGACAGGATATCTAAACTCTGCAGCTGTTACAACCACCACACGTTCTTTGGACTGATCAAACAATGCGAAAAATGTCAAATTTTTTGTCGGATAGATTTTTTGGGACTTGAAATTTAAAAATTTTTTGGCTGTTTCTGTGGCCGAGACTGGCCTTTATCACTCCTGTAAACGAGCCGCATAAGCCGTCCCCTCCACCAAAAAAGGCCGCTAACTTCGTTTTAAATATATTTACAACTATACGGAAACGCTCATATTATAGAATTCATTAACGTAAGATGTAAAAAGTGTCTTATGCTCACGAACCGATTCTGTGTTGTTTTGAAACTACTAATGTTCGAATTTAGTTTTTGCCATATTGAGATCAATTGAGCCAAAGTTACCATTACTCGAACTATGGTTTGTTTTTCTTGATGATTGTGAATAATAGCAGCGTAAAGCAACTTTTGTTTCATATTTCTATAATTTTCTGCTAAGCCGTATGTCACATAGGACTGAATATTTGTGAACACAATCAAATTAATTTTAAACATTTTTTGGAGTAAAAATTTTTGCTTTAAAAACGTCGTGTAAACAATGTTGTCGACGGTGCTGATTTTTGTCTTTTCGGTTTACAAGCACTTCAAATGCACTAAAGTAAGTGTTATTTCATGGTTTCCGCCTAAAAACATATGATTAGTATTTTTATTTCTCAAAACATTGAGTGTTGACGCAGTGTGCACTTCAAAGTTTATTACTCTGTACTTACAGGTCACTGTCGCAGTTGTTGACCTAAAACCAACCTTCGAATACGAAAGCATCCCAAGCAAATCGACCTTCGCCTATTTCAAAGCTAAAACCGTCAACACGAGCCATTTTCCGTTCCTAGCCGGGCCCACAGCCATATTCGTCAATCAAAGTTTCGTGGCCAACGGTTCGATGAAAGCGGTCAACACCTCAGAAGACTTCAACGTTTCGTTGGGCGTTGATCCATCAATCAAAGTGGAATATAAAGCGGCCAAGAAGTTCAACGAGGAATCCGGTATTTTGACGAAATCGTCTCTTTTGACTCAAGAGCAAAAGATTGGGTTGCATAATACAAAAAATGAAGCCATTCGTTTGATAGTTGTCGAACCGTTTCCACAAAGTACTGAAGAAAAATTAAAGGTATTAGAAAAAGTCATGTTTTACTGAGTAAAGAAGAACAACTCCGCGAAAATTTCAAAATCTCACAAAGCAAGCATTTCTTAAGGTGAACTAAAGAGGATGTCATCCTGCAAATTCTCGGAACATTCCAGAAAAGCGTGTGTTTTATAGTCATACCTGGTTAAAAGGTTCAACTGGATTCTACTCGGTACCAGATGAGGCGACTTGGGTGCCATATGACTTGATTCTCAGCACCAGATCACGTTTTGTGTTGAGCAATTTTACTGCAAAAAACTGCAAAAACGGAATGGAGGACTACCGGAGAGAGGCTATCAACCACTGAAAACTATATTCTGTTTTTCTTCAAATGCTTCTAAATAATGAAAGTGGAAAGCAAGTAATATTTTAGACGTTCACGATTTGCTGACAAACATATCATATAGGATTGGAAATTTGTGAGCATACTGACCTCACCATAATTTTCGAGTGAAAAATTTTACAGTAAGAGTTCTATGTAGACGATTTTGACAACAGTACTGATATGTGTCACTTTTCTATAGTGCTGAACACGGAGCAAATTTGTTACCCGGGTATCCTGACCAGTCATTACCCGGGTACCCGAATTACCCGGGTACCCGAACTACCCGGGTACCCGGGTATACTCGGGTATTTATATAAGGTATCAAAAGATAATGTAAATAGAGTATGTTATCGTAAAGTATCAGTAGAACAGTATGAAAATGTAAATTTTTAATCAGTATGTGTAAAATGCAAATTTTGTGGCACAAAAAAATAAAATAAACTTCAACAACGTTTTATTTCCATAAATAAATAAAAAGATAAAGCTAATAGAATTTAAAGCGATCGCCTGAAAAGCAGTAAATAATATAATAGTGAAGTGACAGAAATGATCTATCCAAATGTCAGGCAAGCTAAGTTCTGTCTTACATAATTATCAGTAGGAATAAACATATCGGACACAATAAAATAACAGACACGACAAGATTGTAATATCCTAATTCTCAAATCATAAAGTGAGTTAACAAATTGAGAAGTAAGATTAGACTAGGCCAAGTATCGTGCAGTTGAGAGGAATGAGATTTAACATTACAAAAGGTAAGGCAGAGTCGAAACGAAAAGATGACGCAATAGTAACGCATATTGCACAATGCTATACAGTAAAGATTGCTAATCTGTCAACTCAAATTCATAATTGAATTGAAAACTGTCACTTCTGGATTTTGAGACTACATGTCAAAATTTATTCCGTTGTATGATGTCTAATTTCATTATTATAAAAATTTATCAATAATTGAAACGGGTAACCGAATTACCCGGGTAACGTTTTATTTTTGTACCCGGGTATACCCGGGTATGTTCAGCACTACTTTTTGGAAGCATTTTATAAAAACAGACTATAAATAATCAACCAACTAAAAAAATCAGCCAACCAAGTTATCAAGGAACAATCTTTTAATCAACTAAACAAAATCAGGAAATCAACCAACGAGAGAATCAGAGAAAAAATCGCCTAACCCGGTAGTTAACCCGTAAACCACTAACCAGGAAATCAACCAATCATTAACCAGGGAATCCATCAGTCAACCACCAACCAGGTAATCAACCAGTCAATCAACCGACCATCAAGTCAGAAAATCAACCAACTAATCAGGAAAGCAACTGATGATTCAATCCAACTGGGGAATAACCCACCGATCAGGAAATCAACCAACCTATCAGAGAATCAACCAAAAAATCAAGGAATCAGTGAATGTGTTGCATTGGAAAATTTTGACATTTGGAAATTCTAAAACGCACCAGAATACGCTTCTGCAAATTCTCTGCCTTTTCATGTTTCCAGGCATTACTTTCTCCCTGACCTTCCAGGCTTGCTGAATACACTGGTAAGTCCTAAAAACTGTGTAGATTCTGAAATAAGCTTTAAAATCAACTTTGAATGCGTGGTTCCCTATCCTTATTTGACTTGGCAACTACCTAAACAATTCGGGAAGTAACCAAATTTTTGGGCTGGCTGGTACCACTGTTTTTTTTTTGTACTCGACCCTTTTGTACTGGTACAAACGACAATCTAAAATTTGTTTGTACTTCATTGGTTACACTGCGATTGATACATCAAATTGTGTTTTCATACCAGAAAATTGTTTGTACTGGTACAAACAAGGCCCAAATTTTTGTTTGTACTCAAGCCAAAAAGTTTGTGAAGTACAAAGAAAACTATGGCTGGTACATGATGACCGATAGGGTTTGTCCAGGTATGTTTATAGTAACATACAACACTCCACCCGTAGGACTGATGTTTCATCCGATCCACAGGCTCAAACCCGGCAACCTCTTGTCGGGATGGTTACACCCGTCTGGACGTTGGCCAGCAGTGGGACAGCTCTGGCACCACCCAGGAAGCCATTCAACACGTGATACACTTTTCAAAAAAAGCTCTATAGATCTCCCACAAGCAGAACTGGTCTTGGTTCATTATTTTTCGATTTTCCTTATTTTTCTAAATCTGCTCAATGATTAAGGAGATTTGGTTATCACTGCTTTATTTGGTTTTTCAGGTATCTCGGAAACTTTTAGAAGGATCGACGAAGTTGAAATCACTAAGTTAAAACATTATAAATCTGAACTCAGGAAACGAAGATCTGCAACCGTTTAACTTTAGTTCACTTTGTGTGGTTTCCTAATCAATGACGATCTTCAGCGTCTTACTGAGGAGTTGAGAGTGCATGATAACCAAAATAGTAGTTCGCAGCTAAGAAATACATTTCAAATCTGTTAGTTTCCATATATTGCAAAACAATAATATTGTAATCATTAATCGAATATTCTGATCACTGGAATGTTCAGATGATAATGCGAAAATCCATCAAAAAAGTGGTTTTCTATGAATGGCGCATTGAACTAGCCAACTTGGAATCCTGTGGCTGATGTATATCCTTAGCGAAAATGTTTTATTACATTTGCATGAGAAATCATTAATCATCAAGACATGTACCCATGTACCATTATTATCAATCACCCTTTGCCATTTGATGGGCATATTGCAATTTCTGTGTAATAAAAGGCTTGGGACATTGAATCAAAACACTCTGGATGAAGTCGGCCTGATTATCGGTGTAACTGGTGAATATGCTAGATTGAGTAACAGCTCCCAATTTACTTCCTGGGTTTGCAGAAGTACTCCTCTGTGGCTTGCCTATGCAGGCTGTCAGTGATGATCATACCAGATCAAGGGGAAGCTGCCCAGAGTGGACGATTCCTTGGGTTGATCACCGTACACTTAACATTACCTTCTGTGGGAGTAGATCGGGCATCTGCGCTTGTGCTGGTTTAGAGCCTTTGCTGACTCAACGTCGCCTCTGAATGATGTTAACATACACAACCCACTTGTCATCTCCATTGGTGATTCGATCAAGGAAAGGCTCAATTTTGTGCCTTGAAAATAACTACGTGGAAATGATAACATGCTGTTGCATAGTATGATCACTTAGTTTTGTCAGGCACCCATATTTAGAGCTTACCTTGTCCATCTGCTTCATTCAATTTTGAACAGCACTATGGGTAACGGCAAAGATTTCTGTTATTTCCCCAGCAGTTACATTTGGATCGAAGTCCATCTGTTCTTGAATGTCTGCTTTTGGTATTTCACTTTTAGTCTACAAGGTGCGTCTATGATATTGCACGTATCAGTCCTGACTTAACATGAGCCAACTGAAAACGGATCCCATTGTTCAAAACAGTAATGTCCGACCAAATCAAGAACCAAGAACTTAACCCAATTTATTTGGCTGAATTTCAAGAAGAAAGTTGATTGCTAACACATGATCAAAAGTCGATATTACTTTTTTGCCAAGCCGTTTCCTAGATAAGACCATATTCACTTAAAGTCTGAAGTAAAAATCAGTTTTATTAATGATTATTACAAAATGCCACTATCGGGCAGAAAAAAAGAAGAATATACTTGCTTGGATAGTTGCCATGCTAGAAAAAGAAATGGACTAGATTTTTGAGAACTTGGGTTAAAGTTGGAAAAAATCACTTTCGTTATATTGGATCTTCATTCTTTCTCAAAAAACGTTTTCCATGTCTGTGCAAAAGTACATTCTGCAGCATCGAGCATTTTGTCCTTCTCCTGGTATCAACTACAGTAACATTTTTCTATATGAAAATTATACTTCAAATGTAAGGAAATGGTAAACCAACAGCATTCTAACTCCCGACCGATTCAAAACTTCTGCCTCTTACACTAGCTGAAAAATGGTGAGGGAGGCATATTATAGTCATTTTCAGAACTTTAAAGATACCTGAGATTGGTTGCACTAACCCAACATGAAGATAAGCTCAACATCGGGATTAAATTGATGATAGTGAGTTTGAGCTAATCGCAATGTCCAAATTATTTTCTTCCAGTGCACAAACAATACTCACTCCAGGATTAACACTGAAGTTTAAGTTTGAATTTGGGAATTGCACAAATTTTTATATTTATTTGCTTTAGGTATAAGAAAATTATGCCAAAATGTCAACGCAACCCGGCAGTTAGGGCTGGGGATAATCTCAACATTGAGCTCACCGAACTTGAGATCAAACCGAGTCGCCTTTTTGTTCGAGATAATCTTGAGCGCGATCTTAGACCCCTTTAATGCAACTGGGCCTTGGTTACAGTCATTGGGCACCGATTTGCAAATGGGAGAACAGGTTAAAGCATACAAAAATGCTCCTGCTTTAGCCATGCCTATATCAGGGGTGTGCGCCAAATCCCGTACCCAGTTCTCCCCCACTATATTCGCACTCCCACGGCAACAGTACGACTTTTTTGAAAGCAGGATGGGAGCGACAGGGATAGGTGATATTGCTTCCCCTCTGCCCGCAAAAAGTTGCGCTCTTTCTGCAAATTTCAGTTTAAATCCAAAAACTGTGAATGATGCTATTTTGTTGAATAGTCAAATAAAAGGGAATAAATTTGTTTATAGCTTGTAATCAGTAGAACTTACGGAGTGAATTCCACAGGATATGCTATATAAAATGAGTGAATTGAACATATCTTGCACAATCGATTTAGTTCTAACAAGACTTTTGTGCTGTAGTCTTTTCTAAAAAAACTGAGTGGGATTTCATGCGTCACTTATCCAGAGTTGATTCCTGTTTTATTGACACTAAAAATAGCAAAAAAATCAAAGCAGTTAATATCATACACGTGTAAGAGAGGACATGAGGCGTACAAACTACCCCAAGGGTTTTGAAACTGGAAAATTTGTTATGGAAAAAAATTTTTGGTCAACTTTTTTGAATTTTTTGTCTCAAAAAACGCCAAAAAACCAAGGTCCACCCCTGTACCCTCCTCAAAATTTCGGAGATGCACATGTTTGGTTGGAAAGTGTGTTGATGCACTCAGCTGCAGAATACACTTTTTCACCGACATGGAAAATTTTTTTGAGAAAGAATGAAAATCCTATATACAGTAAGTGAATTTTTTCCAACATTGATCCAAGTTCTCAAAAATCTAGTCCACTTATTTTTCTAGCATGGAAACTATCCAAGCTAGTATATTCTTCTTTTTTTCTGCCCATTCGGGGCATAGTCCACCTCTTTTTAGTGGGCCTCAGCCATGCATGAAAACCTTCGTAGAAGTATATTAAAATTTTGAATTTGGTCATCTTCACATCAAAGAAACAATAAAAACCATCTTAAAGTTACGAATTCTCACTTTTGGTAAAAGTAAAAGATGTATAAACTACATAGAACTTAAAATATGTTGTAAACATTGTGTAAAGTGACTGTGTCCATTGAATTTTCCATGGTCAGAAACCTTTTCCCCTAAAAATCGCAGAAATACATTTGTATACAGTCACTATAATTTTGTGTGTAAAGTGATCGCATTCATTAAATTCCCTGTGGTCCAAAACCTCTTACCAGAAAAAATGAGGAAAATACGATTGTTTACACCCGTGATAATTTTTTTGTGTAAAGTGACCGCATTCATTGAATCCCCCGTGGTGCAGAACTCCTTGCCCCAAATTATCACAAAAATACGCTTGTTTACACTCGGGATAATTTTTCGTGTAGAATGATTGCGTCCATCGAATTCCCAATGGTCAAATACCCTTTCCGCCATAAAGTCATGGGAGTACCTTCATTTACATTAAAGATGATTTTTTTGTGTAAAGTGACCGCATACATTGAATTCACTTCGTTCGAAAACCCCTTTTGTCAAAAAATTACGGAAATACGCTTGGTTACACCCGGGATAATTTTTTGTGTAAAGTGATCGCATTCATTAAATTCCTTGTGGTCGAAAACCCCTTCCATCAAAAAAATCACGCAAATACGCTTATTCACACCCAGAACAATTTTTTTGTGTAAAGTGACGGCCATTATTGAATTCCGCATAGTGAAAAACCCCTTCCACCAAAAAATTACAAAAATACGCTTGTTTACTTCCAGAATAATTTTTCGTGAAAAGTAACCGCGTCAACCGAATTCCCAATGGTCGAAAACCCTTCCTCTAAAAATTCACAGGAGTACCCTCATTTACATCAACGATGATTTTTTGTGTAAAGTTACCGCGTTCATTGAAATCCTAGCAGTTAAAAACCCCTTCCACCTGTAAAAATCGCGAAAATACGCTGGTTTACACTCGAGATAATTTTTTGTATATCGTCGAAAACCTCTTCCTCCAAAAAGTCACGGGAGTACCTTCATTTACATTAATGAAAATTTTTTTGTGTAAAGTGACCGCGTCCATTGAATTCCCCATGATCGAAAACCCTTAAAGGCCCTGTCATACTTCGCCGCGCGGCGCCGGTTGTCCTATTCATACTAAAATGCGGCGCCGGCCGGCGCCGCGCGGTACCGCTTTTGAAGTATGAATAGGTTTTTGTAATTTTTGCGGCGCCCCGTCAGGTTTCAACTAAACCAATACACATTTTTTGAGAAGAGCAAAATCCAAAAGTAAAAAAGCGGCGCCGTACGGCGCTGCGCGGCGAAGTATGACAAGCCACCGCGCGGTACCGCGCGGCGCCGCCTGTTAGTATGAATAGGACAACCGGCGGCGCGCGGCGCCGGCCGGTACCGCACGGCGCCGCGCGGTGAAGTATGACAGGGCCTTTACACTCCCAAAAATCCCAATAAGGCTAACCGGTTCAATAGAAACTGCAAAAAATTCCGGCACCGTAGTACATAATGCTGCAAAAAATTATTTTTTTGAAGCCGTTAAGTTCATATCACAAAATTGCCAAATTTCGCGGTTCTCGGGACTTTGGATAACCATATAATTGAATTGAGGCCATATTCCAAAAAAATAAAAAATCGCATTTGAGATTGCACCCCCAAGATGCTTAGACCGAAGTATGGAGGTTGGATATGGCACACCCATCGCTGGGCACGGTGGAACTGTGGGGCCTCAAAAAGTGCATTTTTTGCATACTACTTGCAGATAGAGGCAAAATGACAAAAGGCACCCCATAGTTTGCCCCTATGCCCGAAATTATGAAGAAATCCCGAAGGTTCTAGCTCTTACCGTTTTGGCTTCAGCGGGAGGGGGTCATGAAATTTGGGGGCCAAGTATATTATAGGTTGACGCTATCGCGCCACCTATGATATCCTGCAATGGTGCACAAGCCTTCAATACACTTGCCCTGTAGGATTAATGATCCGAACTACTTAGGTTTCAATACTTCCTACCGGGACGACAGAGTCACCCGATACTGGCCAGTGGTGAGACAGCTCCGGGGCCATACAGGAAGCAATCCCAAAGGCTTTTAAAATTTTCCAGAACTTTTCCGTTGAGGCACGTTTTTTTCAACTGACGTCGGCAATATGCATATGAAATTACGACGTTAAACAGTTTTTGTGCTCCTTCTTCTGAGACATTCCATTCTCTAATGTTACGAAAGTAGATTTGAGGAAAAATATTTTTGTTCCGAAAAATTGTATTGTTTTCTTTAGGTCACGCTATTGGAGCCGGCTCTGAACAACAAGGCTGACAAGCACGTCCATGTTGTCCTTAACAAACAAAATAACGTTGAATGGCAATTAAATTTACAGCCAAACGAGAAGAAAGAATTGATTCTGAAATATCAAATCGAGCATCCGAAAGGCGAACAAATTGAACATAAAGAAGAATGAAATTATATTTCTCCGCATAAATATATATTATCCCAGTGATTTTTGTAGTGAAAACCGTTAGCTTGCTACTTTTACACTCAGTATTTCACCGAATAAATGATTTTTTGTTTGATTTCTTTTATTCTGCGGATCGGGTACGTTATATATGCGAATATTTGTAAATATTACACCCATGGCTGTAATTTTTCTGAAATATCTGGCTTTCTAAATGGTATTAGTACCATATAAGACATTTCATTTTATCCTTGTTCATGTATTTAAGTTGTGCTAAACAATGAGCAGTTTTTTCAGCGAGATTAGGTGTGGCGTCTGTCACTGAGGAGTGGGATCACTGTCATAGCTCAAAATTTAAGGGGCGAGGTTGTCGAAGACTAAAGTCTTTTTTTTTCAAAAGCTTTAACGCAAAAATGCTGAAAGTAAGTACGCATGCAGAATTTCGTGCCGGGATAATATCGTTCTTGACTTTATTAGGAACCGATTAACCGGCGGCAGTAAACTCTTAACTAAACTCGATAACTATTTTAAAAATAATTTCCGTCCGGTGCGAGAAATGTCCAAAAAAAAATTTCGCACGGCTAAAAAAATATTCGCTCTGCGCAGAGAAAGCTAAGCAAATGATCAGCGCGACGCGCCGGATTTTCAGATTTCAACTTTCCAAAGCACACTAATTGTATCACGATCTTAATTCCGGAATTTTTTCCATTGAATGAGAACCATGGGCAAAATTTTTTTTGTCATTTCCAACCTTTTTCCTAAAAAATAGCCTTTACTTCCGTCAAACTTCAGTTGCCGCGTTTTTTCCCGTAATACAGTATTTCCCTATGAGGCGATCAATTTATAGTTTATGGTTAGTTTTCTTCTTGGTGGTGATCTTGACTTTTAACATAGGTATCTCAGATTCATTTTGGTTACTGCACCTCGTCCGTACAATCGCCTCCATTACTCTTGATCCATTGCTGCAGACATGATGTCAATTTCTCAACTTTACTTGTAATTTCAGGAGAAGGTGTTGTTGGAGTGGTGAGCTCAAGTTTTGCGTACACAAATTTTCTATGTTACCTTGTTAATTATGAAATTTTAGCACTCAGCTCTTTGATCACTAAAAAATAATGTTCATTTTCGCCGCCAACGATCTACCGACCGATAGAGTCGTTGTCTATTCGGACAGGGCCGAAGTTTGTAAGAAGATCAAACTTCAACTGCAGGCGGGTAACAGCGAAGTTCAAGTGGAAAACTTGTCCAAATATGTTATCAACGATTCGATCCGCGTTGAAGGACAAGGCTCAGACAAAGCCTGTATTTTGGAAGTGAAGTTTCACGATAAAGTTGTGAAAAAAGTGAGCGTGCTACTTGATCTTGGACATCCTTGATTCTTATATCATTTTTGTTGACCAGAGTGTTCAGAATTATGAAATGCAAATAAAATCCCTGAAAATTTTTCCATTGATTTTATCAGGATGAATCATTGCATGAAAAAGAAAAGCAACTAAACGAAGAATGCAAAAGATTAAAAGAGCAAAAGCGGGAAGTTGAACAACAGATTGAAAGGCTTACAAAGCAAAGAACCGTATTGGACGGACTGGCGAAACAACTGGGCACTACCAATAATTCTCCAAACGACGGTGTAAGTCGTGCTGTGTTTTTTCTGAGAATGCTAATAGTAGTCAAGCCACGAAGTAATACTTGTCACATGTAATGAAAAATTTGTGAGACAATCGACTGGAAGGGTCTACGGGAAACTTTCATGTGTACGATTTCAATTTAGTAACTTAGTATCATTTTTCATTTACAAGTATTTTATAAAAAATAGACCATGGAACAAATTATAGATAATGCTCCAAAAGCAAATTCGAAAGACATGTCTTGGATTTAACCCGAAAACGGGCGACTTTTATATCATGATGAGTCGTTTTCACAGATCCATATACATTTTACTCAGAATTCGAAGATTTTCGAAAGACAAATGTCAGATATCGAAAGACAACTGTCAGTTACCCTTACCAAATTTTCGGTGTAGTGGGACAAAAAAAGAAAATTCTTGTTGTGTAAAATGTAAAAATGTACCGTCGTCATAAAATTGAGTGGACATGCCGCGAATTGTTTCACAGCAATTCGCACCGAAAACCAAAAATTTAATTTGAATAAGACATCATTCTGTAAAACAGCCTGTCCATCCACACACGCATTGAAATGATTCTTATTTGAAAGCCCTCATTTAAGGAAAGCGACGTCGAAAATAGTGCGAAGAACAATGGGTCTTACCACTTTTTGTCCAGCGGTTTGAAGGCTCTTGAAAAGTTGGATTCTTTTCTGGAATATTATGAATCCAAAACTGCCTCGATCGACGCTGATGCGGTGAAATTGGAGCGCAAATTGGAAAAATTGAACGAAGAAATCGAAGTCGTGTTGAAAAATTTGGGCAATACATGCTGCAGATGGAACAACACTGTCAAGTGAGTTTCTCGCTTCCAAGACTATAGCACAGACTGTTGAGGAATTGCAAACTTTGTCTGGTTGCTGAGAAATAGAATTCACCCAATAATGTACCTTCAATATAATCGAAAATGTTTGATTTTAATGTCTCGAATTCGAAAATTTTTTAACCATTTCAAGTGAACTTTTCCTGAAACTTCCGACTTTATGTACTATGATAATTTGACATTTGTAGAATCGTTACAGTCATGGTCAACGCTGAGGAAGCATGCTCAGTCGTTCTAGACTTGATATACGTTGTTCAACGTGTACGGTGGACTCCAAGTTACAGTGTCCGCGTCCAAATCGTCGAAGAAACTATAAAGGTACTATTTTTTGTAAAATATTCACTGAATGCAAGATTCAGGAGAAGTTTTTATCGATGGTAATCGCGCTTCTGCAAATTTTCGAATACTGAATTTTAAAAAAAAAGTACAGGCTCAATTGGAATAATGCATGATTCATTTTATTGTATATGTGGTTTTTGCTATCAAATTATGAGAAACATTTAATTTGAAGCGCGAACTTAATTGAGAGTATTTTTGACTTCATTTACAAGTGAAATTTGAAAATACTTTTTGTTTCGAGAAATTTGCCTTGATCCCTTGTCTGAATATTTTATTGTAGTATACCGTTCCCTATAATTTGATGCTCGTCTTGCTGACGTCAGTTACAGGCGCTCCACTTATTCGCACACACTTTTGTATTCTTTTAGTTATCTTACTTCGGATCTATTCGTCAAAATACGGGTGAAGACTGGAACAACGTGAAGTTGACTCTCAGCACGGCACAACCACAAATTGGTGGCGAAATTCCGCAATTGAAAACTACGAAAATTAGCTTTTATAAGCCAGCTCAGCAGATAATGCTTAAAAAGTTAGCATCTTGTCGAGATCTAGCTAGATGTTTTTTACTTGTTTCCAAGAATTGGGATACGAGATATTCTAAAATATTCAACAATCATTCGAAATTGTCCAAAATCTGGTTGTAGAAAGTCTGCTATAACGCCGATCAAAATATCACCAAATTTTCAGTTTTTAACACGATGATCAAAATAAAAGTTAATTTCACAATAATGGATTTTTCGTCAAGTAAATTAATGCCGTTAGTTTTGACTTTGGCTGTCATTTTGGTCTAAAAGTTAAAAATAATTTCATTCTTTCCACGATCTAGAAAACGTGTAGGACGTTCGGGAATGCGCGGCGCTATGGCCTTCGCCAAAAGCATTTCCGCCGAAGTTGAAGAAGAAGCTTTGGATATGGACGCCAGTATGGAAATGCCGGTGGCTTTGGTAACCCATATTTTTTGTAGACCATTTTAAAGTTTAATCATCGTTTCTTCTCATAGGCCAAAGAAAACGTGACCAGTAGTTCGTTCGAGATCGTCAATAGGACGTCCATTCCGTCGGACAATGCTGACCATAAAGTGAGCTAATAGAAGTTTCTGTAGTTAAATGCAATGTTATTGCATGTTGCACAAATGATATAACAGAACTGTGTCTTCGACGATTCTGTGCGAAAAATTAATGGTACTGATAATGTCTTCTCCAGATTCTAAAGGCCTTGTCATAGTTCACTTCGCGGCGCTGCTTTTCCTATTCATACTAAAAAGCGGCGGCGCCGGGTTTGGAGAGAGGATTTTTCTCTCTGAACAAGGATGTTCCCGAAAAATTCACGAGTACTCTTATTGTGGGAAAGCGTTTACACCTACTTTGCATATTCATGATTTTTATACATTCATATCTTCATTGTAAATCATCACAACACAACCTACACATTTCCAATGCTCCTGAAAGTCGTTTTCTGAAAACGTCATTGCGGGAAACATTTTCGAGTGCACGGTTAAAACTGGGGTAAAAGGGGCACGACTTGTTAGGGCCGAAATGTACGAAAATTTGGACTACGTACCTTCCATTCAGCTTTTCAAAATATCTGACCTAAATGCACCATCGAAACTTTATGAATCCCAAATTTGTACATTTCAAGACGCGATTTCTGAGAGATTCGACCTTCTGTTCTAATAACCTATGATGAGTTGTATCGTTGCAGCATTCATTCCGCATAAAAGTCCAAATCCGCATAGCCACTGTACCCTAAGGTTTGGAATTTTTACATTTGTTGACATTTTTCAGTCTGTATACATGTTTCAAAATATCATAGCTCAGAAAAGACGTGACTCTGTAGCTAAATGTTCCTTACATGCAGAAGACCGTGCTCTATATTCAGGTATGAAAAAAAAATTCAATGTCGCTTGGCTAGCAAGACCACTGAAAAATGCCAAAAAATAATCAATTTTCAAACTTTGGCATACTGTAGCGGTGTGAATTTTGATTTTTATGCAAAACCAATGATACCACGTTCTATCCCGCTTTGGCGTCCGTCCTAAATTGGCGTCCGTCCTAACTTGGCGTCCAATGCCATATTAGAGTCTAAATATAGAAATCTCAACTTGGCGTCCAGTGTTGAAGGAAAAAAATCCTCACTTGGCGTCTGTCCCAACTTGGCGTCCAATGCATCATAAAATCAAAGTTAAATTGATTCTTCCATTTTTTCATCTTTTTGGTCTTCGACTTTATCTTTATTTGTTCTTTCTTCTCTTTCTTCTCCTCTGAAAATCTTTATGTGGTTTATCCCTATCTATAATTTGTGTACTAAATGCATTAATTCAATTAAATACGTCAACATTTTATTACACTACTAACCAAATGCAAAATGAATAAAAGAGAGTAATAAAGAAAATAGAAGCGAAAATAGAAAGAGGAAGAAAGAAGAAACGGAGAAACAGACAAAAAAATCAAACAGAAAAAGAATACAAAGAAAAATAAACGAAAAAAGATGAAGATAAGATGAATAGGAAAACAAGCTACCATACTGGAGAATTAAGTGGGGTAGCGGCCATCACCAAGCAAGTACCATGGGAATAACCTGGGAATTAAGTAGCAAGACAGGAGTCAAAAAATCAACCATAATTAACCCAGGAATTTATTTGTCGCATTCCTTTCAGCTATGTAAACTACAGTAAACAAACTGACAAAAATGTACAGAGCCCCAGATCACTTTTATCCGTAGCTGCTCTGCCAGACCAACGGAGCAGCAAAGCAGCTCAGTACTCTGGGATTATGGAGCTGAGAGTTGATCCCTAGTTTATCACGAAATTATTTTGAACTTGTTGTTTAGTCATGCTCCTCCCCTCCTTCATTCTGTCCTCCATTCTGTGTTGTTCGCGCCCTCTTCCTTTACATCCTCTCTCGAAGAAAAAAGTTTAAACGAATAACTAAAAAAATTTAAAAATACATCATGAGAAATGAGGTAAAGAAAGAAAGAAGTAAAAAGAAAATGTGAATGGATTGCAACGATTTATCGGACGATCTCTTTGCTTCTCCAAAATCACCCATATTTTAGAGGACAGCGCAATGGATTAACTATGTTTAAAAACTGAAATCCAAATAAACATTTTTACAGGAAGTCTGTTGGACTTTGAGAACGTAGATAATTTAATCAGTTTTCGAAATTCTGGGAACCTACGAGTTTGTATGGAAAATGCAATGTTTCTTTGTGAAACTGTGCTTTCTTCCTTGGAAAACTGTTTCTATACATGGATAAATAGTAGTTAAGTTTACACATTTTGAATAACTCCTACAACTGTAATGATATATATGTATAACTCGCAAATGCATATTTTTCAATAATCAATAAAAAGTGAATTTGAATTAATTTTGATCCAAAGCATATAATACGCCAAGTTAGGACGGACGCCATAATACGCCAAGTTAAGACGGTCGCCAAGTTAGGACATAAAATAGACGCCAACATGGAACTAATACACAAAGTTAGGACGGACATCAAGTTAGGATTTACGCCAAGTTCGGACACAATCTGATAAGAAGACGCGGCGCGGTAAACTATGACAGGCTTTAACTGTGTATAATGCCGGATAAAAAATTGTTTTTTTGTTTCATTGTGGTTCAAAATATGAAGAAACAAGTTTCAATAATGATTGAAATTTTCTAGTAGGAAAATTGTAGACCGATCAAAAATGAATTTGAATTGAAATCCAACAAACCGTGATAATTTTAATAAAAGTTTTATTTCTAATTCTGCTCAATTTAAGACAAAAAACTAGATTTTCATTCGAACTTGATTGTAAATGAGAGTTCTTGATTATTATAAATCAGATCAATCTGAAATTTTATTCTATATTATTCGACTTCCTCAGGTTTTTTATTAAAGATCTTCGCCCGGGCTTTTTACGCTGTTTCTGAGAAGCGATATTCGAAATGAAAAGTAAAAATTAATCGTACCTCTAAATCAGTTATATTCTCTAGTTTTACACGCTGAATACTATTGCGGAATTTATTTGCATTAAAAAATTAAAATTTAAAATTTAAAAAACCCGCGATTAAAAATATCAACCCGTAAAAAGGAACTAACCGACATCCTTTTTGTAACATTAAATTCGCAGCCTCCATTTTTTCTTTTAAATTGCCGGAGAGGAATTTTGTACGATCTCTCCCGATACATCAATGAGGTTGTATCATACATGTAACGGGGCCCCGAGGTCTGGGGCAGTCGAGCGGCTTTTTGGGGCCGGTGGTCAGTAATTTCCAAAATTTGGGGGGGGGGTCTCAAGAAAAGAAAAATCGATTTTTCACGAATAAATTCCGAAAAATAGTTCAAAACAGTAATTTTTGTCTAAAAAGACAAAAAAGTGTATTCATGGCGCGAAGCGCCCGGACAATCCACATTTTCGACAACTTTTGTTCAAAAATCGACATTCTTCATCAAAAAATTGACATTTTTCACTATTTTTCCGACAAAAAGTATGGGGGTCCCTACGTCTACCATATGGCTAGCCATAGGATTGGAAAATCCTGGGGGGGGGACGGTCGCCCAATGGCTTGCCATATGGTCGACGAGTTCTGCGGGGGTTCCCATAGCACTTCCCCCCCCCCAATTACATGTATGGGTTGTACCAATGATTCGAGCCACAGTTTTTCATTTTATTTGTCTAATCCATACGTTTTCAATGTTTCCTGCTTCTCGTCGACGGCGTATTTAGTGGGATTAATCAGCATTATTGTATCCTTGCAGACACATACAGTTCCTTATATGGTATGCAAATCTGATTGAAATTTTTACACAATACGTCGGAAATAGTGACCACAGAAATGAAGAAAAAAATTCTGCGACATTCTGTGGGAAAGTATCCAAAAAAGGCTCCAAATGACTTTTTCGGTTTATTTCGACTTCTTTTTTGACACGCGTAAAGTAAGGGGTTAGAAAATTTTTTCATTGATATAGATCATGGTTGTCTGCATTTAGTGATCATCTGGCTACAGGGTCACGTCTTATCTGAGCTGTGACATTTCGAAACACGTACAAAAGAATGAAAAAATGTAAGATCTCTAAATTTTTGGGAGCTGTAGCTATGAGAATTTTGACTTTTATGTGAGATCAACGTTGTCATAATAAAATATATAATTTTCAGATATTATAATTTTCATTTTATTATGGGTCAATTTAACACAAGATCGAATCTCTCAGAAATCGTGTCTTAAAATTTGCTAGTGCGAATTTCTGTAGTTATGCTGCTCAACCAACATTATTACTAAAGAAATCTTCTGGCCTATGCAGCTGTTAAATGCTATAGTGAAAACTAGAAACTAATTTTTTTCAGTCATTCATTTTTTTCCTCGGATTAGCATCATTTTATTCAGGTTACTATAGCTATTATCGATTTGAAACCGAAATTCGAATATCGCACCGTACCCTGTAAATCGACCTACGCTTATCTAGTGGCCAAAATGATTAACGAAAGCGTTTATACGCTTTTGGCCGGTCAAGCGGCCGTTTTCGTTGCGTCAAATTTCGTCGCCAATACGGCATTGAAACCCGTCAACGTGGGCGAACGGTTCGAAATTTCGCTGGGTGTCGATCCGTCCATCAAGGTAGAATATACGGCGCCCAGAAAATTCAACGAAGAGTACGGCCTACTGTCTAGATCTAACGTCGTCACTAACGAACAAAGAATCCACCTACACAATACGAAAACGAAAATGGTGGCTGTTTCGATCGTGGAACCGTTGCCAATGAGCACCGATGAGAAGTTGAAGGTTAGACTGGCAGATTTAACGCGTATTTTTCATTTCCAGCCCATTAAAATATTTTGTTTCATTTCTAATATTTCAGTTTTACTGTAGCTTTTTAAATTTATGATTCTTCAACTACAGTAACTGCGGAGGTGCGCTCGAATCATCGTTTCTTGGTTACCAGCATAAACACATCTTGTTAGCATATAATCAAAATCATGATTTAAAGTAATGTACCTCCATTTTTGATAGAGTTAAATCTGGTCTAAGTTTAGCAGAAATTTTGCGACCTCCTTAATTTATGGGACTGAAAATTGCTCAACTAACCATTGGCAATTTTTTGAAAAAATATTTTGTCGTAAAGGCTTTAAGGAAACGTTTTCTACGACACTTTTAACTTTTGTAATTTTCCAATTTACAAACTACAAAAACAGACCATAGTTACAAGATCCTTATTCGTTTTCTAAGCTTGATGTGCAGATAAAATCCATAAAAATCGGTTTCGTGATTTGAAGTTCATTTTTAAGCAGAAAATCGTTCAGTGTACGTTTTTAAACTGTTTTTTTCTTTCGACGCTTACATAACCAAAATCATTCATGTATTAGATTGTAGCTAATGATCAACCGATGGGCACTTTTTTCCCAAAATAAAAAAGTTTTTCAGCAAATTTTATTTCCAAAATGGAAATTACTAACACAATCAAACAAATCTACTAGAAGCATCTGATATGCTTTCTTCACGTAAATTGCAGCCTACTAAAAAACAACATTTGAGATGATAAAACTTAACTTGGAATCAACCAAGGGTCGGAAAACCTTGAGAAAACCTTGAAAAAGGGTCGGAAAACCTTTGATCATCTGGTGCCGGTCAGGTTTAAGTGTTAGTTGGATGGTTCGGTGGTTGGTTGATTCCCTGGTTTGTTGGTTTATTCCATGATAGCATGCTGTCCTTTTAGTTTTTTTCTTTTTAATCATGTTGAAACTATTCACACAAGACAATCCGGGGCTGGAACCCCGCCAATCTGCTGCGGTCGTCTGGTACCGAGTTGCCTCGAGCTGGGTCTATTGTCCAGCTGGTATAGTCAACAACTAACCGGAGAATATTGGAGGTGGCAATGCCCTCCATTTTTCTTTCTTTTTCGTCTTTTCGTTTTCGTCTTTTTCGTCTTGTTTCTGTTTCTGTTTCTCTTCTTTTTCTTTGTTTCTTTTTTTCTTTCTACACAATGTAAAAGTCCCAGAGGGGCCTGGCACATCCCTGTCTCCTAGTTTAATGTTTCACCGCTTTTCGACGTAATCTTCAACAGCGTACATAAACCGCATAGGCATTTTAAGACATGATTTATGAGGAATTCGATCTTCTGTTACATTGACCTATGTAAGTTTCTGAAAATGAAATATTTCGAGTAGTTTTACTAGATATATATCGTGGCATTATTCATTCTGCATAAAAGTCAGAATTCGCATCTGCATAAAAGTCAGAATTCGCATAGCTGCAGTACCCCAGGGTTTGAAATTTTTACATTTTTTGACATGTGTGTATAGGAAATATGAAAATATCATAGCTCAGAAGAAACGTGACTAACCAGATGTTCATTACGATGCAGGCCAGTGTTTTTTCTGCACGGGGCCTTCTGCAGCAGAAAAGCCAAGAAAAGTTTCTGCACTGCTGTTTTCTTCTGTTACAATACAATAATAGTGAATATAGGAAAAAAGCAAATTACATGTGTAGTTCATTGATATCAGAAGTGCGAACAAATATCATCAAAATAAGAAAAATAATTGGTTTTAACGGTTCAGAATCGACGATTGACACATTATAGAAGAATTTATGTGATCAAACATAGGAATTAACAAATTCTGCACCAGTGCAGAAATCACGAAAAAAATTCTGCACGAAGCCTAAAAGGTATGCACTGTGCAGAAAAAAACACTGATGTAGGCAGAAGGCTCATTATATCCAGGTATAAAAACAATTTTCTAATCCTTTACTTTACACTTTTTATGCTATTTTAAACTGTCGAAGGTCATTTTAAGTTTTTTTGGGCACCTTCGCATAGGATGCATGCTGCGAAATTTTTTCATCACTGTAGCATATCATGTTGAATACTGTTTTGCGAGCTGGAGGTTCCGCACATTCTGAAAGTTGATACAAAAATGCTGATTAATTCCACTAAATATTCCATCAACGAGAAGCAGGAAACACAGAAACGTTCAGATTAGACAAATAAAAAGAAAAGACGTGTCTAGAATCACTTATACAATGCCGTCGATCTATTTACAATGGTTTGGCAACAGGGTGTATCAGAAAAGAGAAGAGACTGTCTGATTTCGCCATATGTTATAAGCTGTGAGAACGTGCTGCACAGTGGGATGCATCGTGTTTCACATCATGTGATGTCAGCCAAATGAAAATAAATCAAGCGACTAGACTGCAGTACTTCTCTAATAAAGGGATTTTGGATTGAATGGATTTCAAACGATTTCGTGAGTAGATTTCAAACGACCGCCCAATTTCTGAAATTTAATGAAAATTTTCAGAATTTTCGACCTCCCAATTGAATCATATTCTTCAGCAACCATGAAAGCTAAATCAATCAATATTTATCAACGACTTCGAGCCACATTTTTTCTTCTAATTTATTAGGTAAAGATGCATCTGTTGTTCTCAGAAATTTATTGTTTGGGATTTATTCAGATTTAAAAACATGTTTGAATTACAGTGCAGTGTGTGCAAATCTTTACGGCTCCCAAGACATTACGCAAATTTGATTAAAATTTCGGTGCCTACTGAAATGAAGAAAAAAGTTCTGCGGCGTCCTATTTAAAAGTACCAAAATAAAGCTCCAAATGACTTTTTCGGTTTATTTCGACTTCCCCTTTGACACTATAAAATAGCATAAGAAGTGTAAAGGAAGGGATTGAAATTTTTTTCATTACTGAATATAGAGCATTGTATTCTGCGTGTAATGAATATTTGCTACAGAGTCACGTCTCTTCTAAGCAGTGATATTTCGAAACACGTATACAGACTGAAAAATGTTAAAACACGTAAAAGTTCCAAACTTTGGGATAGCCTAACTATGCGAATTTTAACTTTTATGCGCAGTGAATGCTGCCACGATACTCTGATTTTTAACTTATCATATGTCAGTGGAACAGAAGATCGAATCTCTCAGACATTGTGTCCTAAGTTTCTCAGGGAACAAACTCGCAATGTGCTGTGAATAGACTGCCCCTGACTACATGATATGCAAGATACAATGCTTATCAAAAGTCCAGCCGCACTTCGTAAAATGTGTTTTTGTACACTAGCTTTTCTCAGATTTTTTGGGAGTGTAAACTGCAGGCAGATGTCCGTACCGGTCATTTTTTTACATTGTTTTGGTTTCCTTGTTGGAGGGTAAAGAACAGAATTCATTCATCGAAAAAAGCTACAAATCAACTATGTTCGAAAAGATGAATTCATCAGAGAAATGCCCCACCATTTGAAGGTTGATTTTCAAATACGAATGGTTGTAGTACATAAGCTTTCATGTATGATGCCAGGAAATATGAAATTGTGTCATATTTTCGTTGGTGGAAGACCTTGTCATCTTTACAATGAAACCAAAATATCACCAAGAAGTATCACCATATTCGTTCTTTCGCCACAGATTCGTCACATCCTTTTTACCAATAGCTTATTTTTCTGAAAATTACACCTACAAACATTTTGGGGAAAAGTTGGTATACAAGTTTGGTAAATTTTTGAGTGGCCAAACAATAAAGAGTTGTTCGAGAAATTGATTTAAGTTTAGAACTTTTAATTTTTTTGCAACCAAACTCACTCATTGTAAATAACAAACACAATGAAAAAAACCGATCGGCTTTTTTTGTTGGCCCATCGGCTGGTTATCAAAAACCCTTTTCATTGGCCGATACCGATGCATCGGTCGATTACTAATCGTTGCAGAATATACTCAGAGTAACTATTTGTTCCTATGATCGCAGGTCACACTTTTGGAACCTACGAATAACACGAAAATCGAGAAGGGTTGCAAAGCCTCTTTGAACAAACAGAATAACGTGGAATGGGTTTTGACCATGCAGCCGAACGAAAAACGTACATTGATCATGAAATACCAAGTGGATTACCCGAAAACCGAGTCCTTAGAATATAAAGAAGAAATGTGAAATTAAGATAATTTTTTTACCTTAGTAGTTATTTAGTATATGTATTTTCAAATTCGTCTGGAATGCAGGAAGAATCCATACGCAGGTATTAAATCTGCATCGTATACTCCATCTTCTTTTCTCACGTTTTATTTCTGGATGCTGAACATAAGGAAAAAAATTTTCGCTTATGCTGCAGGTTTATTATTCCCAATGGGGATCTTTCTGCGTGAAGTCGTATTAAAAAAGGATTATAATAGACTTTTACCTGTTATGCATATCGTATGGGTTGCTTGTATAAATCTAATCGCGTTAAATCAATAAATAACGGTTCACTGCGAATGTCTTTGGAAGTTTGTTCCGCAGAGGTTCTCTTGTATTGGGGGAAAGTTTGGCAGGTGTCACAGAGAACAAGCTCCAAGACTTCGTGCTCATGATTGTTTTAATGTGCTTATCGTTAGCGATGCGGACTCCAGCATGTGGAAGTGGAAGGATGTAGGGTGGTGGTCTCTGTCTCTTGGAATAGTTGAAGTAAATGTATGTACTTTTGCGCATATTCCTCCAACATCTGAACAAATACTGTCGTGCAGAATATCGCTCTTCTTAAAAAAGTAATTGAGCGGCGAGCGCAGCACCGTTTTTTTTCCTCAAATGGGGTCTTTTGAGGAAAAAAATTTCGAAATGAGGAAAAAAATTTTGGGTATGGTTCTCATTGTGGAAAAAAATTTAGGGAACTCTAAACCGAAAAGATGCGTTTTGGTGGACTTTAAAAGGTCGAAATCTCAAAATTTTCCGGCGCTTCGCGCCGGTCATGGGTAATGATAACTATGTTCTGTCAGGCGCGGCCGTTAACATATCTACTTCGACTTACTAATTAATGCTCAACAGCTTCTATCAATCAAGCTAGCTCGTTTCATTTTCTAATCGTTTACAGTCAACATACCTGTAAGACCTCCGACCAGTTGGGGCCGGGGGGGGGGTAGGAAAAAGTCGAAATTTTTCCCAAAAAAGGCCAAAAAACATACACTTTTTTGCAAATTTTTTTTTTTTTCCAAACTGGGGGGAGGGTTGGGGGGGGGGGAAATGATTTTGGGTATAGGGTTGGCCGAGTTGGGGGGGGGGTCCCCCCCCCCAACCCCCGCCAAGTACAGGTATGACAGTCAATTATGTCGCCGAAAAGAGAGATTTTTCATCAATTCTCTCAATTTTTTTTCTCGATGATTGGAATTTTTTAAACGTTTGCAATCTGAACTTTTGCGTTTATTGAAAGTGGAAATTGAAGACACCATTTTAGACTGCGATTTTAAAACTTTTGTTCACGAATTATCTGTTGGAGAGATTTATTTTTCAGCGTTTTAGAATATAAAAACCCGAAAATTTTTCCGGCGCTGCGCGCCGGAATGGGGAGCAAATTACACTTCATCCGTCTGATTTTAATTTATTTCCCAACGTTATGAAGGTTCATTTTCCAGGGCAGGGGCTATGCAGCGCCCGGCGCTCTATAACAGTATTTCATTATTTTTTTTATTCAGCGCCCGGCGCTGCATAACCAAGCATTATGATTTTTTTTTATTCAGCGCCGGGCGCTGAATAACCAGTGGCATGACACACGGTTATTCAGCGCCCGCCCGGCGACGATAACTACAGTAATCGAGACTTAAATTAGTATATGTTGAAAAAACTAACCTAATCAGCGATAGTGAACGAAAGTCAAAAGTGATAGGGACCGCTTGCACCAGTGATTATACCTGTAAGAGATCCGACCCGTTGGGGGGATCCCAAAATTTGGGTGTGGGGGTCGAAAAAACGCAAAAAATTTCGAAAATTTTCCCAAAAAGCCACTTTTTTTCCCAATTTTTTTCAAGTGTGCGGGGAGGGGGGTTGGGTATAGGGTTGACCAATTTGAGAGTGGGGGTTCCGATGGGTATAGGGTTGACCAAGTTGGGGGTGGAGGTACCCTCCAGCCCTGCCACAAGCACTGGTATGCCAATGCCAGTGATTCCTGAACTATTCTACGAGTTGCCTATGGATTTCCGTATTCATGAAACTTTGACATGAGTGATTATAAGACGTAACAACTTAATTCTCAAGGCTGAAGTTCAACGAAGAGGCTTAATTTGATAATTTAATTTTGTGGATTCCCATGTGTGAGCTTTGAATATTGTATGTCAAAATGAACTGAGACGACCATGTAGCAAATGACTAGGCATGGGCGATGTACTGATGTTTTCAATCAGCCATACACTGCGGTCAACCAACTGGATAACAAAAAAAACGAGCTAGAAATGGGCACAACGGTAAGAATCACATTTATTTTAGATTGATGATAGACAACCGAAGATCAGAGATCTTGCCCCAACCAAAAATCTGGATTCTTCAACCAGCATGAACTTCTCATATTGTCTAACACTGCGCATGACTCTAACATGAAAGAGCATGCTACCACAACAATCGCCTATACTTGCAAAAACAATATGGGTTTATCTGTAGTCAGTCCATACAGAAATTCGGTTGGTTCTCAAATCCTCTCCGTCTTTGCCAAGCCAAATCAGGTTAGAAAATCGGCTGTAGTACATTTATTTCGAAGAAAATAGACAAAATACAATCAAAGTTGATTGTCGGGCTTATTTCAGATCAAGAGCTCCCAAGGTCAGATTTTCAGATAGTAGTGAATTTAATAATTTGCGGTGGCAATGTATAGCTAAATGTCCAATATAAATGCACCAGTTTTGACAAAACTAGCCACCCAGTGATCAATTCTTAGGACTTCGGGTAGGGGTAATACCCCCTCGTACTCCTCCCTATGGGACAGTCTGGACACTTTTAAAAAAAATAAAAATGAAACTATCATGTTGAACATAATTCTTTTCTCTGTAATGTTAGCCAGTTTTCCAATCAAACTGGCCCTGACTCAATTTTTGATCTGGGGCTACTTCCACAATTCACAAGTACGGTGGTTGAGTCGTACCTCTCACATGCTCAGTGGTGTCAAGCACAAATACAATTAGTCGAAATTACAGTTTTATGGCGCTTAGTACAGGAATATATGTTGTAATTCTTGGGATTGGAAAATCCGCTGTTTTTTCGAAATTATGCTTATTTGGGAAAAATGTTTAAAAAAGCTGAAAATGTTAATTATCGACGCACGAAAAACAATATTGGTGCGTTTTCTGGAAATAGTGAGTTGTTTTTCGAACATTGCTCTACACCTACTCTGGTTGTTAGTGCATGAATTGTGAAATTTTTATAGCTGATTGGCTTGGGTACATGAAAACAATTATCTATGTGACCATTGGAAATCTGCACAATAAAGTATCACAGAACCGCTACATTTTGGTGCAAGCAAAACCTTTATAGAGGTGCCCTGAACTCTTCTAAAGGTTCAGTGGTACCTATAAATAGAAGTAGGTGCAAGAGAAAACGCCATTCAATTAGTTCAGTTCGTTATTATTTTCTGTGGTGCAGTGTGTGTCAGTTCTGTGGTGCAGACTTTGGTACAGGTCAATTTTTACGCCACTGAATCAATAGAAAGGCTCAGATGCGTTTGGTACATCTAGCCCTTTGTCTGGTGCCGAGAACTAGTCCGTCTGGTAGTTGCCAGTTGAGCTATTTTCCATGTATATGATACTTTGGCCATTTTTTCTTGTGGTTACGTCATGTGATTGTCAAGAATCTAATGTTTCCGTCATGTGAACAAAATATTCGCATTCGAGACATATAAAACACAAAAAGCGAAAAAACTATAAGTAATCTGCTTCGTTGGTAATATATATGGAATAAATTTAATCCTGATCCTGTTGAAAAAGAACTACTCTAGGGGTTTTGTGCAAGTGAACAAGCAAGTAATCCTGAACTCTTGACCTTCTAATACAGTGCAAAATAACACTGTTGAACTTCTAGGTTGCTGCTAGCAGAACTTGATGAATAGAAAGATCGCCACCACTTGTAATGTGTGCTCTGTTAAATTTTTCCATGACTCGTTTCACGATTTTCAAGGTTCGCTGTACACCCACCGAATGATAAAAATCGTATGCTTGATGAGAAACTATTTTTGACTAGCCAGTTCTTTATTTCTAAGCAGATTGCAATTCGTGTACAATCATTTTCGAGACTCCAGCAAAAGTCCAAAGACCTAATAGGGCTGAAGACTTTGCGAGTTATTGTCACAGTAGTAGAATATTAAAGTCTGGCTCTTAGAAATAGACTGGCGTTGTATATATTGCAACGAAACAAATGAGGATTAGATTAAAATCATATTCCTTAACCACAAATCACTTGAAAATATCCAATTGTAATGGTAAACAATTGTAAGCTGTCAAAATTTATTCTTAGCCGGACCGACTGCAAGTGACCAGTCGTAGTTTGATCGCAGTTCAGAGGGGTTACCCGAATCTGGCGCGTACGTACTTCTAATCAACCCATTATGGATGATGGAACTAATATTTTGATGAAACATAAACTCTACGGGTGCAACGCGAGAAGTATATTGTAACATAATAAAACCGGGCGCTGAATAACCAACGTAATGATAAAATGTTATTCAGCGCCCGGCGCTGCATAAAAAAAATTAACATGCTTGGTTATTCAGCGCCGGGCGCCGAATAAAAAAAATTAAGACGGAAGGATATTCAGCGCCGGGCGCTGAATAACCACTGCCTTTTCCAGCGTTTTAGAAAGTGAAAATCCAAAAATTTTTCCGGCGCTCCGCGCCGGACCAACAACTAAATAAAATTGGATGATTCTAATCGGAATCACAGTAATGTTGATAGCGGATAAATTCATGACAACTCTATCGTTAACTTGCTTTATCCGCTCCTATAGAACACCAATATATTCTTCATGGGCTCTTTTTGACTAACATAACCAAAATTTTCTCAATTTTTTTCCTCATTTTTGCAGGTTTCTGACTACAAATACAATAAAATGCTTGGGTATGCTCATAAAATACATAAAAAAGCATCCGTAGCCACATTATAAACGTTTTTAAAAATGAGGAAAATTTTTGGAAAATGAGGAAAAAAATTTTGGGTCCGGTTCTCATGTGGAAAAAATCTTCGAGGAAAAAAAACGGTGGAGCGCAGTGTTTTTTTTTGTGCCAAAAGATGGTTTTTGGCACAAAAAAATTTGGAATGGCACAAAAAATTTTGAGCGTTTGTGCCAATTGGCACAATTTTTTTGACTGGTCTAAGGCTAAATTTCCTTGATCTTTCTTTAGTCATTTTAGAGGCTAAAAACGCGAAATTTTCTCGGCGCTCCGCGCCGATTTAATTTGTTTAATATTATCTACTTTCCTTTGTCTAGAAAACGCGAGCGGATTCTATTCGAATAGTATATTTTTTTATTGCAACAGACTTTGAGATTGTCAATGACTGGCTAAAAAATAGAAGTTGTTAACTTTCTCTAATTATTCAGTTATTGAGAACCAAAACTATTTTTGGTGTTTGATTCAAACAAAAAAATTGACATTTTTGGCACAATTATTCAACAAAAAATTTACGCGAAGCAACTTTCGACTTAGCCTTTTTCACGAGAAAGCAATTATAGACAAGACATCCTAATCCAATCTTTAAGTTGTTACGAAGGAAGCCGAAAAGACAAAGGTGAACTTCATGACAAAAAGTCTATAAAAATATATGAATTTTCGCAGCATTCAATTTCTTTTCGGATCGCAAAAATCGTTTTCTAGATCAGTTTTTCTTATCTCACTGACGTGGTTAGAGAAAATAAAGCAGGCACGATTTTTATGCAAATTAATGCGGTGAAGTTTTTATCAAACTTTTGGCACAAAACTTTCTTAAGGTTTTCGGTACGTTTTTAGAGTGAAAAATTTTTTTGTGCGTTTGGCACAAATTTTTTTGACCCTTTGTGCCAATTGGCACAAATGTCCGTGCACAAAAAAAAACGCTGATTGAGCGTAAAGGCCACAAAGCATTAGGGAGCGAAATCTGTCATCAATTTGATTGGTGGAAAAATTTCACACCTCCAACTTGATTTATCGAAAAGTTGTAGTCTACTCCTTCCTAACCGTGAGTCCAAGCCTAAGCCATACCTGTAAGAGGTCCAACCAGTGGGGGGGGGGGCACCAGCATACCTGTACTTGGGGGGACCCCCCCCAACTCGGCCAACCCTGTACCCAAAATCATTTCCCCCCCAACCCCCCCCCAGTTTGGAAAAAATTAAAAAAATTTTCAAAAAAGTGTATGTTTTTTGGCCTTTTTGGGAAAAATTTCGACTTTTTCCTATCCCCCGCCCAAAATTTCGGATTTACCCCCCCCCCCCCAACTGGTCGGAGGCATACCTGTAAGACCTCCGACCAGTTGGGGGGGGGGGGGTAAATCCGAAATTTTGGGCGGGGGATAGGAAAAAGTCGAAATTTTTCCCACAAAAGGCCAAAAAACATACACTTTTTTGAAAATTTTTTTAATTTTTTCCAAACTGGGGGGGGGGGTTGGGGGGGAAATGATTTTGGGTACAGGGTTGGCCAAGTTGGGGGGGGGGGGGTCCCCCCCCAAGTACAGGTATGGTCGGAGGTCTTACAGGTATGGGCACCAGCACCGTTTTTTTCCCGCTAATGGGGTCTTTTGAGGAAAAAAATTTCGAAATGAGGAAAAAAATTTTGGGTATGGTTCTCATTGTGGAAAAAATTTTGGGGAACTCTAAACCAAAAAGATGCGTTTTGGTGGACTTAGAAGGGTCAAAATCTCAAAATTTTCCGGCGCTCGCACCGGTCATGTGTATAATGATAACTATATTCTATCAAGCGCGGCCGTTAGCATATCTACTTCGTCGACTTACTAATTAATGCTCAAAACAGTTTCTATCAATCAAGTTAGCTCGTTTCATTTTCTAATCGTTTACAGTCAATTATGTCGCCGAAAATAGAGATTTTTCATCAATTCTCTCAATTTTTTCTCTCGATGGTTATAATTTTTTAAACGTTTGCAATCTGAACTTTTGCGTTTATTGTAGCTGGAAATTGAAGACATCATTCTAGACTGCGATTTTAAAACTTTTGTTCACGAATTATCTGTTGGAGAGATTTATTTTTCAGCGTTTTAGAATATAAAAACCCGAAAATTTTTTCGGCGCTTCGCGCCGGAATGGGGAGCATATCACACTTCATCTGTCTGATTTTAATTCATTTCCCAACGTTATGAAGATTCATTTTCCAGCGTTTTAGAAAGTGAAAATCCAAAAATTTTCCGGCGCGGAAACTAAATAAAATTAGATGATTCTAATCGGAATCACAGAAATGTTGATAGCGGATAAATTCATGAGAACTCTATCGTTAACTTGCTTTATCCGCTCCTATAGAACACCAATATATTCTTCATGAGCTCTTTTTGACTAACATAACCAGAATTTTTTCCTCATTTTTGCAGATTTCTGACTACGAATACAACAAAATGCTTGGGTGTGCTCCTAAAATGCATAAAAAAGCATCCGTAGCCACATTATAAGCGTTTTTAAAAATGTGGAAAATTTTTGCAAAATGAGGAAAAAAATTTTGGGTTCGGTTCTCATGCGGAAAAAATCTTCGAGGAAAAAAACGGTGGGCACCAGCGTTTTTTTGTGCACGAACATTTGTGCCAATTAGCACAAAGGGCCAAAAAAATTTGGGCCAATGGCACAAAAAATTTTTTTCCATTCTAAAAATATACTGAAAACCTTTAAAAAGTTTCAATATGTTAAAAGTTTGATAAAAACATAACCAAAGATACTTTCGCCGCACTAATTTGAATAAAAATCGTGCCAACTCTATTTTATCTGAGCACGTCAGTGCAATAAGAAAAACTAATCGAGAAAGCAGTTTATACGATTCGAAAAGACATCGGATGCTGAGAGAATTCAGATATTTTTATAGAATTTTTCAGGCAGTTTATATTTTTCTTTAATTTTCGGCTACGAATTTCCTCTTAACACCGATGTAAATAAATTAACGATGTCCATAATTGCCTTCTCCTAAAGAAAAACTAAGCCGAAAGTCGCGTCGCGTAAATTTCTGGTTGAAAAATTGCGCCAATAATGTCAATTTTTCTGTTCGAATCAAACACCAAAAATAAAAATTTCGGTTTCCAATCACACTGAATGAACAGTGGAAGTTAACCATTTCTATTCATTTTTCAGTCATTTACAATCTCATAAATTGTTGCGATCATGCAAATATACTATTCGAACACATTTCTCTCAGGTTCTATCTAAACAAATAAAAGTAAACCAATATTATATTTATTGACGGCACGGAGCGCCGAGAAAATTTTGCATTTTAATCCCCTAAAATGACTAAAAATCAAGGAAATTCAGCCGTCGATGAGTCAAAAAATTTGTGCCAGTTGGCACAAACCCCCAAAATTTTTTGTGCCGTTCCAAATTTTTTTGTGCCAAAAACCATGTTTTGGCATAATCTCAAAATTTTCCGGCGCTTCGCGTCGGTTATAACTTTAAAAAGCATTATTATTTATTTCCTAGCTCAGGCGCCGCTTCTAACATGTCTACCTTCACTTATCATTTAATCTTTAATAGTTTTAATCATCTTAAACGTATCATCTCATGTTTTAATTGGTAATCTTCAATATTTCATCTTGATATTTAATGAAGATTCACACTTTTTCCTTGACACATTTTTTGAGAAAGATCAATATGTCAAGTCAGTAAACTTTTTGAAGCGATTATTCCTTTCTTAATGTAAAATCAATCCAAAAGCTTCTAGTTTTCGGAAATTTCTACTCTTCGTACCAGAGGTCCCCAAGGTCGAAAATTCAGGTAGGGGTAAAATCGTAAATTTTAAGGATAGTACTTGAAATATGCTGTGACCTTTTTTTTTGTTTTGTTTTGCTCTCAACTTTTTCCTAAGGAGGGGGGAGTTGTAGTTTCTCGAATTTACAAAATTGATTAATGTCCCTACTTTATGCTTTTCACTATCAAAAAACATTTACTATTTCAACTCCATTTTCCAGCTCCCAATCATGCAACTTTAATGCACTAATTATACGTACAGAATAGCCACATTTTGAAGACTGTTGTGCCAACTGATTCCTGCACGTTTCAAGAATCGGGCACAACATACGTTTGGAAACATTTTTCAACTAGCATCTTCAGCAGTATGGGCTTATCCCATCACTGGTTAGGCTTGGAACAGTGCTTCCAATTGAAAGTCCTGATGCTGAATGTAGCTTTAGTATTATTAGTCCCATTAGACTATGAACTACGAGTTTGAAACCAACTACCACTCCTGATCCACGTCAACAGACCTCACATGTCTCAACTCATAGCAGGAAAGTATGCCACAGCTTGGGTAACCATATGCGCACAGAAGACCCAACGCAGAAGCGGGGAAAAGGAAAGGAGAGCATGAAGAGGCAGAATTTTAAGAACATAATGTTTTTCTTCCCAAGGGGCGATTTTTTTATTAATCACATACACATAAGTCATTATTTCATCTCCCAATTATATTTATAATGATTTCCTACAAGTAGTATATATTAATGTGCTGATATCGCTATATGGCACAGAAGTTGCATACTTTCCCATTATCATTTGCTCAGTAAATGTGTCAAAAACAGCAGTGAGTAATTCCTCAGAATCACACATTCTGCAATTTTTCTTGAATTAGTATAACCTACTGGGGAGAGGATGAAGTCTACCAAAATTTTTTGCTATAGTGAGCTGTTTTTATGGGGGTAGTAAATGAATTTCCAAATCTAAGACGGGGGTAATACCCCCCCCCCCCCATGGGGTGCTCTGCTTCGTACTCACATCTTTCCGGCCAAGTTCATGAGAGTTTGTGAATGAATTAATGGTTTTAAAATTTTTCAAATATAGAATTCTAGAAATTACGACTTTCGAACACAAAATTCGAATCTAATTCTGCAAATAAGTGTTTGGAAAATTGATTTCAATACCCAAAAAATTTTTCCGGCGTTTCACGCAGGAAAGATTAATAGCTTTTTTGGACTCTCGCTTGTCATCATAGAGGACTTAACCATCGATTTCTCATGTAATTCAAAGTCATTATGTTCTTGGATAGTTTGCTGGAAAATTTGTTTCACAATGCTTGTAGATTAAACTTCGATCTTTCGACTCAAAAATTTCAAATGTTTCCTGAATTTTAATGAATTAACGGCTCTAAAATGTTATTGAATAAATGTTGAATGACATCTCTTTTTTGATCGATTGCCATGATGCTCAATAACATTTCTTTAAAAAATAACCTAGCATTCGAATTTATGCACGTATTATAAAATTGGCTTGTAAAAATTTGGAATGGCTTGTAAAATTTTAGGTCAGCAAGCCACTTGGCTTGTGACTCGTTGGTCAAAAAAAACCTGGATTTGGATATTCTGAAACGCTGGAAAATGAATCTTTTCATTTCCTAGGCAGAAGGTTTAATTTTTCAGTAAAGTTCAATGAATTTTCAGTTGGGCAAACTACAATAAACCAACCAAGAATTTTAATTTTTCAAATAACCAAGAATTTCGACTTGGACTAAAAATGTTTTAATCACACAGGTGTCAAAATTTTTGTAAAGATCTTTGGCGAAATAACCGAGAAAAATCTTTCTTTTCGTTAAATTCGCCAAAAAACAACACAGGATCATACCTTTATCCATAATATTTTGATAATTGAAAGTTATAAGTATTAGCCAGAATGACATTTTCTAACCGCGTACTGGAATAATATAGAAAAATCATTAAATAATTTAAATCCGGCGCTCAGCGCCGGAAAATTTTCACTTATTTTCCATTTTAAAACGCAAGTTTAATTTGGGAATTGTGATGTATAAGTACAATGATATTGCTAAAAATTTTAAATGTAAAAAAATTTAGGAGGGGAATTCCCCCCTTCACCCCTCTAAATACGGGCCTGATGTGCTGGTGGGTTGCCGCCTGCTGGATGGAATAATGAAAGACAAGCATAGAATATACTTAGGTATTGATGTTACTAACCTTTGGTGCGACTATTCTTCATTCATCTTTAACTGGGGGTGAGGTATAGGGAGCCAGACCTCGAATGAGATGAATGTAGTTCTAGTAATGTCAACTGTGATGCCCTGTTTGGCACGACTATTCTCCATTTGTCCTTAACTGGGGGTGAGATATAGGGGGCCAGACCTTGGATGGAATGAATGGAGTTACTATTTTCTGGCTAATCTTACATTTTTCAATGAAATCAGGGAAGCCAAATTCACGCGGCTGCCAACTGCTGCCCACATTCGCTCATTTTTACCATTTTTACCAACATACCTCAAATTAAGAATGGATTCGGATTCGGTCTAAAATTTTGGGCAAGACTGCCAAATCCGAATCTGGAAAATCAGTGAAGTCGAATCCGAATCCAAGAAAAAAGACCGAATCCGAATCCGGGATTCGTCCTATCCCTGTCAGTAAGTATAATAATTAGTTACTTTTATTTGTCTAGAACCTGAGAGAATTGCATATATCTGTATGATCTTAACAAACTTTGAGATTGTCAATGACTGAAAAATGAATAGGAATGGTTAGCTTCCACTGTTCATTCAGTGGGATTGGAAACCGAAATTTTCATTTTTGGTGTTTGATACGAACAGAAAAATGGACATTGTTGGCACAATTTTTCAAACAAAAATTTACGCGACGCGACTATCGGCTTAGTTTTTCTTCAGGAAAAAGCAATTATGGACATACTTCATTTATTTACACCGGTGTTAAGAAGAAATTCGTAACCGAAAATTAAAGAAAAATATAAAATGCATGAAAAATTCTATATAAATATCTTAATTCTCTCAGCATCCGATTTCTTTTCGAATCGTATAAACTGCTTTCTCGATTAGTTTTTCTTATTGCACTGACGTGCTTAGATAAAATAGAGTTGGTACGATTTTTATCTAAATTAGTGCATCATACAAACCGTTTTTTCGATCAGTTTTTTCATTTCACTAACGTGGCTAGATAAAAATAGGGTAGGCATGTCAATTTATGTCAATTAGTGCGGTAGTTGTATTTTTATCAAACTTTTGGCATAAAACTTTTTAAAGGTTTATAATCCTATGTTTTTAGACAGGAAAAATTTTTTTGTGCCATTGGCTCAATTTTTTTGGCCCTTTGTGCCAATTGGCACAAATGTCCGTGCACAAAAAAACGCTACCCTGCGGCCCTTCGCCGGCCGGCTACGGTTTAAAAATATTTTATCTGGCGCCGGCCGTCGAAGTAAGCAGGGCCTTGAGAGCAGTATTAGTGCGTCTGGTGGCCACCCATCTTATAACATGTGTAAATGTAAAAGGTACCTACAGCAATAGGGTAAAATGTGTGAGGAGGAACGTGCCTGCTAAATGATAGCCTAAGCCTAAAGCCCAATATAGAAGTGCAATCGCTGACTGTCAGCGACAAAAATCCTAGGATTTTTTCACTTCTGAATAGAACTCAAGCCTAAAGGGTCATTTATATTTGATTCTTCGACGGAACGGATCGCCAACAGCTTGAAACGTTCAGCCTGAAAATCCACTTTCGATCGGAAAAGATAACTGCAATTTTGTAGAAAATGACCGACAATAACCTTCAACCGAACCGAACGGAACAAGAATTTCCCTTTCGTTCGGTAACGTTGTGTCGATTGCCTGTGCCTGAGTCGATTGCCTAAGCCTGAGTCTAAAGCCTGAGCCAGGTTCGTACTGTTGCCTTATGTATGTTACGCGTCATAACCAGGTATTGTAGGCACCTTTTGCATCTTTTGCATTGGTGGTGGATGGCCACCAGGCGCACTAATATCATAAGAGCAGCGGTTTTTGGCACAAACAACTTTGGAATGACACAAAAAATTTGGGCGTTTGTGTCAATTGGCACAAAATTTTTGGCTGGTCAAACATTACATTTCCTTGATTTTCAAACGTTTTAGGGGCTGAAAATGCAAAAAATTCGCGCCGAGTCAATGAATTATACTCGTATATTTGACCCGAACGCGAACGAGTCCTCTTCGAACAGGTCATTGCTATCGTTGCAGCAAACTTTATAGGCTGTCAATGACTGATGAATCAGAAGAAATTCTAAACATTCACTGTTCACTCATACAGATTCGAATTTAAAGCTGGAATTCTTACTTTTTTAGTTTGATTTGATTGATTCAAATAGAAAAATCGCAGGCCCGTATTTAGAGGGTGGAGGGAGGGAATGCCCCCTAAATTTTTTACATTCTTTCGGTTTTTTCTAAAATCCACGCTGTGTACGATTAAACTGATATAAATGTTAGATTAAACTTAAATCATAAATTTTAGAATAAAATTTCAGCAATATCATTGTACTTATACATCACAACTTTCAAATTAAGTCAACTTTTCGTCAAATACAGAATTTAGCCACTAATCCAAGCACACATTAACTAACCGAAAATAAGTCGTCTTTACTGCAAAAATGATTTCCTTTTTATTCAGTAAATTCTAAAAAAAATTGGAAAATTCCCCCCTTTTTTTCAAAAGCCTTGAATACGGATATGAAAAATCGATATCGTTGGTATACGATGTTTCGACCGAAAATTTACACAACTTTCGACTTTATTTTTTCTAGTATTTACATTGTTGGGATAGATATTCGTAGTCAGAAATAGGATCAGTATGAACTTCCTGAACAATTTTAGAGTTATACTTAAATTTTCTCAGCATCCCATTTCTTTTTGAGTCGTCGTGAACCATTTTATTGCGCAGTTTTTCTTGTCTCCCTCAGGGTTTTTCCGCACAGCGCGGATTTTTTCGGGGTCGCGCGGAAAATGTTTGGAGAGTTTTCCGCGCGAAATAGAAACTTTTTAATGTTTTTAGTGGTTTTTAATGGTGGTACGGAAATTTTTCTGACTGATTTCTGCAAGATACGGAACGACCGGTGCGGAAAAAAAACCTTAAAAATAGGTTGGGCACGATTTCTACAAAAAATTAATGCGTTAAATTTAAACGTAGCTTTAAATTAGATATATTGGCCTAAAACCTTCCAGCAGTTTTCAGTATGTTTTTTGGCCTCTTGTGCCAATGGGCAAAAATGCTGATAAGCAGCGTTTTTTGTCTCAAAACATGGTTTTTGGCACAAAAAAATTGGAATGGCACAAAAAGTTTTGAGCGTTTGTGCCAATTGGCACAAATTTTTAGACTGGTCTAAAGCTGAATTTCCTTGATTTTTAGGAGCGTCGAAAAATTTTGAGATTTTAACCTGTTAAAGTCCACCAAGATGCATCTTTTTGGTTTTGAATTATTCCAAATTTTTTCCTCATTTCTAAATTTTTTTTCTCAATAGACCCTATTTGAGGCAAAAAACGGTGTCTGTCATTAATTTGATTGATCACAAAAATTCATCGATTTTTGTCAGTTTTTTCTGACAAATTTTCTGGCTTAGTCTCAAGTTTAAACCTAGGCTTAGGCTTATGTTTAAGCTTAGGCTTAGGCTTATGTTTAAGCTTAGGCTTAAGCGTAGACTTACGGTTAGGAAGCAGTAAACTACATTTTTTCGACCAATCAAATTTATGACATATTTTTTTCGACTAATCAAATTGATGACACATTTTTTCCGATCAATCAAACTGATGACACATGTTTTCCGACCAAGCAAATTGAAGACAGTTCTCCCTGTGCAATGCTTAGTCAAAAATTAAGTTTTTTCCCAATATAGGCACTGCTTTTTGCCGAATCGTTGTTTTTGGCGAAAAAATCTGAAAATGCGAAAAAAATTTCAGGGGTTCGAAGTAGGAAAGGCGTATTTTTGTGCATTTTACAAGTTCAAAATCCGAAAATTTTTCGGCGCTTCTCGCCGATAATGATTATAGGTATTACTGCGTCTGGTTCACACCCTTCTTATAACGTTATACAATCTTGAGTATAGTGGGTTATTGGAAGGAGATTAACGGGCGGGGGCTTAGGCTTAGGCTTAAGACCAGTGTTTTTTTGTACTGTACAAACGAAACGGTCCAGAGTACAAACGAAAATTTTGGCTTCGTTTGAACCAGTAAAAACGAAAATTTTAGTGCAAAAAAATTTTTTGCCACTCAAAAGCCATCAGTATTCAGTATCAATGGACTTGTTTGTTTGCGTCCGCATCGATAACGACAAACTAGCAGCTATGGCATAATATTAAAAGCTTTTTGTGGAGTATTTTACTAGTGTATATTCTGTGCCTCAGGATCAACTGTTTTATGTGTGTGCGTTCGTAGTCTTCTTATGTGTCTCGTTAAAATGGCCAACATATTCATATTTCGCATCATGTTAGTTGCATTTTATTACAATTAATGGTTTTTTCAGCAAATTTTGGAGTACAAACGGTTTTTGAGAGGTCGTTTGTACCAGTACAAATGGACTGAGTACAAAAAAACACTGCTTAGGACGCAAGCGTAAATAATGTCAAAGCCTAAGAATAAGCCTAAGCCCCGCCCTGTTAATCCCCTTCCAATAACCCACCCACTATGCTCAAATATTTTCAACGTTATAAGATGGGTGTGAACCAGACACTTTAATACCTGGTTATATAATCATCATTCTCTGCTATAATCCAGTTCAGGTGTGACCGTTAGCATGTCTACTTCACTTACTACTGGTTGACATCGAATATTTCTCATTTCATTGTTTAATTATGATCTTTGATGTTGCATCGCGTGGAAAAAGTACATCGTGTATCCTCAAAGCTTCAGATTCTGACGTATCGCTTTCCATTGAGCATACTATTATCCTAATCAAGCGTTCTGTTGGAAATCAAGATTTTTCGTTTCTGTTTTTTAAACTTATTTCTCCTTTAAATATTGTGTACATTTTCTTTGTTTAGATTATCAGCATTACTTGGAAAATGGTTTCATGGGAAGAGATTAAAAAATTAGCCGCCGATTTACATCGCGTACAGTTGGGTGACAGCGCCAAACGGTATTACATACATGTTGGCTTTTCTCACCTGATTCTTGTCAATGCAAATGTATGGCTTGGAATAATGATATTTTTTGTGTTGGGGAAACTGTTTCTGTTAGTCTGTGGGTTCGGTTTGTGCTTAGAGCTTGTTGTGATCCCCAAAAAAAACGTACTAGCCGAGAGTTCGACTGTTATATTCGCACGAATGTGTCAGGAAGCAGCGTTCTATTTGTATCTGTAACTTCTGTTTCAGTATACTTTCTGCCTACTATGGCCTCGACTTACCTTTCCCCTACATACATATTACGTTCTCAAATTTCTGGCATTCACTTAAGTTAGAATAAAACGTTTAATACAAGCCAAACGATTTTTCCCTCTCGTTTGTCTCGCTTTTTCCGAAAGACTGCTCGCTCTTTACGTTAACCTTTTTCTCCCCATCAGTCTTGAATATGATTATTCTTCCTGTTATCGTCACAATTCCAGGCTCTCTGATCGAAATTGCATCGAAGTTATTGCCAATTTGATCGAAAGACATCTTATCAACGTCGTGTTTTCATTGGACGGCAAAGAATACGTAACGAGAGATTATCTGAAGACGCAAATCATTAATGAAACTTTGGCCAACGGAGGTAATATATCATTACGAAGATAATCCTAGTGTTCTAATTATTTCTATTCCCTCAATTTCCAGGTCGCATTGCATTGTTCGATTTGCAACAGATATTAAACGTTGATTATCAAACTATTGAGATCGAAGCAAAACAAATCGCGGACAATAATCGTTCCCATTATTCCCTTTGTCTTGGACAGCTCATTTCCAGGTAACGACAGACGTCACTATCTTATTTTCCGTTTTTAGTCCATGCATCTTTGACGTAAATTCTAATCCTGCTTCATACTGTTCTTCATCAAATTTTATCGAGGTATTTATTTTATTTTACAATGAATTTCATTACATAGGGATTACTTTGAAAAAATTTGTTCCGAAGTCAACGAAAAACTTGAAGAATGCGGTCGTTTAACTTTGTCTGACATAACCAAATGTTACGATTTACCCATGGACGCACTAATCGCCGAAATAACTCAACAACTAGGCAGGAAAATTAAAGCCACGTTAGACACTATGGACAATGGAGTTCTTTACACTCAAGATTATATGGAACTCCAGGCATCTATTATTCGTGGTGCTTTGTCCGCGGTAACAAAGTAAAAATGAGTTCTTTCGAATCTCCGGGGAAACTCGACGAAAAAATTTGACTGAATTGATTGAATTTTCATCATGTTTTTGAAAAAGTTCGCTAAAGTCGAATCTTCATCGTCCATAAATTTTTGCGTCGCTCCTCGTCAACCGATGTCAAAACCTCAGCTAGAACTCAATTATTTTTGATAAATTTGAACGACAAACAGCAAAAATCGTATCAACGCAGGGCCAAAAAAGTCGATCAAAATCGATAAATCAGATAACAAACCCAGAAATTGAACTCTTCAACCAATAATAATTCCTGCCATTGTCTAGCACTGATGCCAATGAAGACATTTCTTTAAGATATGAGTTGTTAGCTCAGAAAATGTTTATTTTACTTTTCATCTGTTAGCTTTCTCAAATGTCTTCTTTTTCAGACCAAGTCAAATCCATAAGATGACTATTGATCTGAAAATCGAGCCTGGACTATTTTTCTGTATGATTGAGTATCAGGTCATACTTTTCAATTATTGAGTATTAAATTTTTAAGCCACGTACGATCGTTTGTTGAATGATGGGTACATTAAAGGTGAACTTTTCCTCGAAAAAAATCTGTTACCATGTTTGTTACAAAATACTTAATTCCAGGCAGCATTTCGGGTGGTCGCGTTTTAGATCGTGCTGTATTTGTTCCCGATATTTACATTGAAGCGACTGAAAGATTTTTAAAAAGTTTCTATTATCAGAATGGATATTTGGGTGAGATTTGCCATTAGTCATGCCGAGTTTTCCTCCGATGTGAACAATAGATTTTTTTAAATGCAACGTGATAACTTTGATTTTTTAAATATACTTATATGTTCTTAGCGTTGAATTATCTAATGTGATGTTCAGTTAAATTTCAAACCAACGTTTTCCATTATTAGAATTATCAGCTGTGAAGAAACTACCCGCTGATCCAAAAATCTCACTCCAAAGATTGTTATTAGACGATGCCGAATCATTGATTTATTTGAAAACCGTTGTTTTGAGCCGAGAACTTTATGATCAGATCGAAAATACCGTTCATGAATCGATGAAAAAACACTCATGGGTTGCTGTAGAGGTAATTTGATGCAAATCTCAGTGAATAATTTTTGTCATAAAAATTGACGCGAAAAAATTTGTGATTGGAAATTCAACTGTTACATATATGGCAGGGAATCACTTCATTAAATACATCATCTTACAAAACTGGTTTATTTATTTGTCTAATCAATCGCCATTTTTTTTGTTATTCACAAATTTAGATTTTTTCAGGCATCAGTCAACATACCTCTCGAAAAAAGTGACGTGGGTCAATTGGTTTCTCTTCTGGAAAACAAACATAAAGATTGGACGCTATGCGATAGAAATTATTTTTATCAACACAATTTGGTTGATAAATTTTTGAAAATTTTTGAGCCACTTTGCATTGACAAAGCTTCAAAGGTAGGTTGCCATTTTTCCCCGATATTCAAGTTTATATAATAATCCTGGCTAAACCTGTGCAATTGGGGAGGGTATGATAGGAGTATTACCCTACTACCCTGACAAAATCTCAGTTTACCTCGCCTCGCCTCAGACGACTTTTTTTCATAATTCTTTTCTGACGTTTTGATTGTCTGTCAAACCCAGGAATCGGTTAATATAGCGAAGTTGTTACGTTCAACCAGAGAAGGCGCGTCTATTCAGCAAGAGATGACCAAAAAGTCTAAAGGTGCCGGAGCGAAAAAGCGGAAAGGCGACAAAAATCGCGATACTACTGATGACTGGAGTGATCAGCCTTCTGCGAATGATAACGATCAATTGATTTTCATGATGCGCGGCGAATTAATTAAATATTTGACGGATCAGTTTTGCGACGATGGCTCTTACCCCGTTGAAATTTTAGGAGATATTTGCTCCAGGTTATACAGGTAAATCACTTTGATTTCCTAAAATATCAAATATTTGATAATACAAACTGATAGGTGGCTCTTGTTCATGTTGTACATTCCGTGTGGAATCTTGATTGTGCTTTTGGATAAAGTCATTCTTTTTCTTAAGTTAAAGTAACAGTTTGTTGGAAATTCGCAAGAATTCACAAAGAACTTCTCATGGTTGAGGGCTAGATGAAAATTACTAAAAATTGAGTGATCACTGTCTATTTTTGAATTATGCTTAGATTATTATGTATCAATAAGTTTTACATTGTCGTCAGATTTTTGGTGGTCCGTAGTTCGGTCTTGTCGAACGCCCAAATCCACGTGGCCCGCGCGTCAGAAAAATAACGCTCGGGGAGGGGCTCGAACCTTTTGCACACAAGGCAGACGCGTTACCAACTGTGCTGAACGAGCCACGCCACGTGGATACTTCGGAAATTGTTTTTGTACTTGTGAATTTTGTAGAAAGGGGACTATAGTATTATTTGTAGAACTTTCATTCGGTTTCGGATACACAGACTGAGTGGCATGGCTCAATTCCAAATCGAAAATGCTAAGGAACAAATATTTCGACTCTTAGATCTGAGTAAAAAACTTGTTGAATAATTATTTACCGTAAATTGATTTTTCGTCTAAACAGGTGCCTTTGTATGTGTTTAATGAGCGAAGTATTTCCAATGTCTGAAAACTGCTAATTTCACTAAAAACATTTCTTTCGCCCCGCGTTATCCAGATGAATAATATTGTAAATTCAAAACCAGACGTTTCCTGTTGAGGTTAACATCTTCAAATTACTTCTACATGATAATATCCGGATACTGCTGCTGAGTACCTATTTTTCAAGTAATTAGTTGAAAATTTCCTAAAGAAACACTAATTTACTGTAAATAAATATAGCTTAGACCGAGCATACTATAGCTTTGTATATGAAATTTGAAGCAATAAATAAGAGTTGAAGCTACATAGAGAACGAGCATGAATACTCTAGCGTGTTTGGCTGAGATACGACAAGCTTTTCAAGCTGGTCATTTTCGGACTAGCCTATAGTTATGGTCATCCAATATTTCATTTTAATTTTTGTATGTCATCAGTTTTAATGGGAAATTTCATATAACTTGTTTCCTTTTCAGCAAATTGAATGCACTGTATCGCGAGCACGCAGAATCTATTTACGTCAACACACAGTCGAGCAATTCAAAAAAGGGCCACGGAGATTTTAAAGAGAAGTTTAGGCTACTCTACCAAAATATTTGCCTATTCGACGCTGGCACTTCTATCTTCAATGGTTGATATTTTTCAGTTTCCATTTTATTAGTCATTCATTCAGTTTTTTAGATTCTGTTTCCGAGCAGTTGAAATCGTTTCTTCTACGGACGCTTTGTACCGATCTTGTCAACCTGGCCATCTCGTTTTATTGTCATTCGCCTAATTCCGCCCAGCTAACGCCAAAAGTCAGATTTTTTTAATTTTTTGCTTTTCAGCTCCTTCAAACGTTGGGGAATTTTGTTTAGGTTGTTTTTATATTAACGATAATATTTTTGAATTATTTAAAAATCGTCGATGTTGCATCGAAAAAGAACATTTTTTCCGTATTTGTTGTTTTCATTTTCAGGTTAGAGACAGTATGATAGACTCTATGGCTTCGGATGTCAAGGTCGCATTCCGAAAAACGATCCAGTCGCTAAATACAAAGGTAAAATAAAATAGATGTTGCGGACGTCTACAAAAGTTACTTTCAATTATGATTAATAGTGATTGTAGAAATAAAAGAATGATTTTGATAAAATTTCAAACCTTTAGAATCATGTAGAAAAGAAACCAATAACGTTGCCATATTTACTTAGGAAAAATCTCTTTGTGCAACTATTTTGTGCTAGAATTTGAAATTCTAGTTCATTTTTCAAGGGTGTTATCGATCAATTTTGTACAGAAAGGCTTTTTAGTTAGCCTGAAAGCTATTTTAGGGGAGACGTTTCTCATTACTCACTTGGCTTGATCTTCCCTTTTGGCTTTCTTAGAACCTCGACGCCTTCTTCGATGCTGTTGATGAAATTTCGGCACCGAATATTTGTTCGTTAAGCGTTCGGCGGCCAGATAAGAAACTTAGGTATTAATACACTGTATTCAATCGTTTTGCAAGTATTTTCTTCAGGTGTACCTGCTTACCTAGTTTTTCGGAGATTGAACAAATAAAAATTTTCATCCTTCTGTAATTCTGTAAAATTCAGTTTCATCCTTCTGTATTTCTTATTGTGTAAAAACGCAAAATGTAGCTTTAGATATAACAAAAAACTTGACCTCGGTAAGGACAAAGATCCTTATGTCTTTACTTTTTGTTTTTAAGGTCCGAAATAGTCATGCGATATCAAATGGAATTACTATCACAGTTGAACGAATGTCAAGACGAATCGACCGGTCTTTTATCGGCCTGCCTTTTCTTGATATCGAAACTTTCTTCGTCCGACATTATGGTACACGCGAGCGGTAAATTCGTACCGCAAATGGTTCAGCTATTGCATGATAAAATTCCGAAATCGCTCCATCAACTTCTGACCGAAAATCAAAGTAAATGTCATAAAATTTATACTATTTTTATTTTCTCCACGTGCAATTTCTGTCATTTTATCAATTGCAAAACTCGTCTCCATGCTATACTTATTTTGGAATGATCGATGTAGCGTTCATAGTTTCACTGGACGTAAGGAATTTCGATTATCTCGAAATGGTTGGAAAGACTGATCATCAAGGAGTCTGTATCATGAAGAAATAGTTTATGGAATAGATTAAACGAGTCTTCTGTAATTTAGAATAAGGTTTTGACTGCGACCACGCTGCATCGACCATTTCTATAGTCTGTTTTTCTTAAAATGTTTCTAAATAATGAAAGTGGAAAAAGCAAGTACTATTTCAGATTTTCTGATAAACAATATATCATATAGGAATGAAAATTTGTGAGTTTCTGACGAAACTTTTAACAATTTTTCGAGTGAAAAATTTTACAGTAAGAGTTCTATGAAAACGATTTTGACGGCTATTGATTTGTGTCACTTTTCTATTTGGATGCATTTTATAAAAAACAGACAATAGTAATTAGCGTTGTGAACTTTTGATCACTACTTCTGTTAAGCATTTCGAAACGATCGAAAAAATCTAAGAAGCTTAATACTGATTTGATATAAAACTAAGCACTAAAGTCACTAGGTGATGGTTCAAAGAACATGTCAAAATATTCTTATTTAGCTCTGTTATGAAAATCTGTTCAAGAAATATCTCAAAGAAAAGGCAAAATGTAATTTAAAAGAAAAAATTTTTTCCTCTTTTTTATAGAACTAGTTGTACAAAAGCTTAAAGCTCCGAATGACGAAAACGTCGGATCCGAAGTGAAATCTAAATTCGAAAAACTTAAACAAGAGATTTTCGATACTTATGCTAATGTTTCTACAAGCTAAGTTGATGTATTACTTTTGTTATGTCGTTACTGGTGATAATTGGGTATCAAATCAAGTTTTTATTTATTGTTTTACCGTCGGTTTAGTAAAAGCTGTTTAATTGATAAAATTGGGCAAATTACATTGAATACTTTGTATCTGTCATAAAATATATTTTCTCTCTCGAATTTCAGCAAATTATTATCCATCGATTCTTGTGGTCATCGAATATAGCGGGAGGCTTCTCAAGCTCGCAGAAACTTTCAAATTTCTTTCGACCAAGAATCTTGAAAACGATTGAGATGAACCTCCAATTGAAATTGGCATTGTTGTTTAGCTCCTGCAGCCATATTTACCTAAAATTTATAGTCCGTTTCTTATAAAATGCTTCCAAATGGAAAAGTGACATAAATCAGTTTTGTCGTAGAAATCGTCTACATAGAGCTCTTACAATAACATTTCTCACCTAAAAAATGGATAAGGTTAGGCCAGTGTGGTCACAAATTTCTAGTCCTACATTTTATATTGTCTCAGCAAATCGTGAAAATCTGAAATACTACTTGCTTTCCACTTTCATTATTTAGAAGCATTTCAAGAAAAACAGACATTAGATTGCATTCCTTTAAAATTTATCTAGACCTGGTTGCACTAGCCTACAATTTCAGATAGCTTCAGTGGCCTCCGTGATGGTATATGGTTGCGGAAAAATAGAAAAGCTTTTCCAGTAGTTCATGATTCCGATCAAAAAACGTCACTTCTCCAGCATCAGTTTGGTTGAAGTCATCAGTTGATGGAATAAAGGTCTCTTGGCGTAACTTGACTTTCATAATACGTTGCTGTATTGGAAGGCAGTGCAATCAACTATCATTAGCTCTATTTTCGTCAGGCTAACATCGTGTGAAACACCGTGCCTCCAACTGTAGAGCACTTTCTCAAAGCTTATGACGCAGGCCGGAGTGAGAGACAGCGGAGATTTATTTTGTAATATTAAGTGTCAGTTTCTGTTAGCATCTTAACTTCGTTAAGAACTGCTACTGATATTGTGTTATTTTTCATTATTTTTGAAAAAATGAGCAATGTTCAATTGTAAATATCTTCATAAGTATTCTTTTTCTTTCGTTAATTTTTTACCGAAACGTCTGGGAAGCCTTGACAAAGATTTCTGAAAGTTTTCGACCTGTGCCCGTATATTTTATAAGAACAGATATTGGATTTGTGAAAGTTTTTCAATGAATTTTTTTCAATTTAAAAAAATGTGAAATGGTCAATTTTAAATATCTCCATAAATGGTCTTTTTATTTTTTTAACTTTTTTCTAGGATTTGTAGGAGGCCTTGGGGCACATGCATGTAAATTTTGAGCCGTGTCCCGCAGCTTCTTGTGAAGCAAGTGCCGAAAATATGCAAATTTTGAGATCTAATTTTCAGAGTTTTTTGACTTTAAAAGCATAGCTCGTAGACCGAGTGTGTTGTTTTGGAATTCCATATGCACGCCAGGAGTGAGCATCATCTCCTCTAGTTAATACAAAAAACCGCTTGATGAAAGGTCAAAAATAGAGAGAGCTGCAGTTTTTTAAGTAAAAATGGTCAATTGTGGTCAAATTCATAAATTTTTGAAACTTTGAACCTTGATATTTCAGCGAATTCTTGATTTTGTGTAAAGCGGTTTGCACCATTGAACTCAACGTAAAGAGTTGTATAATATATGTACGTCCCCCTGTGTTATGTTTTGACGTGTCCAACGTTAGTACATACTACGGCCGATGCTAACAGAAACTGACTCTTAAACTCACAGCTTCGATTTTTTCAATCAAATTCCTGAAGAATTCTTGTTGCATCTTTTCTGTGGCACCCTGATGCACAACCATAAATTGATCGATGAAATTTACCAGTGATTCGACTAATATTTTTTCTTTTTACTCGTCTAATCTGAACGTTTTTAATGTTTTCTGCATCCGGTTAATGGCGTATTTAGTGGCATTACACAGCATTTTTGTATCAACACTCAGAATGTGCTGACACCTACAGCTCCCAAAACATGGCATAAATTTGATTGAAATTTTAACACAATATGTCAGACATTGGTGGCCACAGAAATCAAGAAAAAAGTTTTGCAATATCCTAGGGGCAGGTGCCCAAAAAAGAGTAATAAATTTTTTTCATGACTGTGTCACGTGCCGCTCAATCCTCCAACGTCACGTGATTTCGATCATGCCGACATTTTGTTATTTTTCATGTTTTGTTTATTACCCGATCATGCTTTTATTTATTTCATTTTTACACATGTATTTTACGTTCGTTTTTATATTTTTCATGCATTTCTATGTTTCGTTTTGTTGTATTTTTATTTCTTTACAAACGCGGGCTACAGTAGGCCCTTTAGCTAAAAACTTCCGCCAGTCGTGCTCCACGAGCACATGGCTATTTTTGGTGCACTCACGCACCTCTTATCATCAAAATTAGCGTCGTTTTTGTTACGCAAAACGACTAGCTAAAAAGTTTTAGCTAAAGACGTTCATATGCTTAGCATAGGCACTGCAGCCGGCCTCAGTGCTAAACGCATGTGAATGAAAAAATGTCTATGTGCTCATAGGCATCTTCTGCATCGCGTCTAGCTGCAGAAGTTAGCTTGAGCGCCGAGAAACTCCGCCCAAGCTGCAGCTGTAGCCAAACATGTCCTTAAAAGGACATGTTTCTTTAGTTTTTCGCTCATTCTTGGGTTCACCAAGCTTTCGTCCAGTTGTCACTCCGCGTCCGCCGCCTCCTCGTCAAATTTGCATAATTTTATTATATACCTGTGCGTCCGCCGCCTTACTATCAATAAATTTGCATAAATTTACCCGTGTTCACTGCGTCCGCCGCTTATCGTCTACAGTACCCCGCTGCCCATCAGTGCCAGGTGTCCGACCGCCCCGGTTCGTGAATTAAACGTTGGAGTTTCGCCTCCCGCTCGCTCCCGCTCCCTCCCGCTCGCCGCCGCTCGCCGCCGCTCGCCGCCTAGGACGTTTGAGGATCGCATCCCCCGCTCCCAGTGCCAGAAGACCGAAAGTATCCAGGGACTTGCCCCCCGTTGCGTCGTAATCGCTTGAGAAACAGGACTAGGTGAGTCTTCTCAGGGGATTGTTGTTATTTGTGGGTTATTCGTTGGGGAATCCTTCCTAAGTCGGTTTCCCAAGGTTTCCACAGATAAGTAGGGCCTCCACCTCTCAGGTTCGGGCCAAAAGGGGCTGTCTGGTTCATAATCGGGTCCCACAAATTAGGTCATTTTACGGGTGACCCTGTCCCCACTCTCACTGAGTAGGACTCGGGGATTGTCGCACCTAGCCTGGCAGCGTTGTCCATTACCCTACAGCAAGACCCCAAGGACAACCCAAGAGAACCAACTATAGACCTCTCTATAGCCACCATTTGCCAGGTTAGGCCCCAACGCCAACCAAGAGAAGCCTGGGGAAAATGCCAGTATCCATCAGGAGTCACAGCCTATTACTCACTGTAATAGGATCAATCTGATATGGTTCACCATCAATGTGACGTCTAAAACACGGTATTACCTGATGAGATACCCAAACCTCCCCAGCTCTCCCAAGTCCACATGTCATACACATGACATGCCATAAAATGTGACATGGATGGCGCAATATGTGACATGGCGAGGCTGGAAAATCGACCTTAAGTCTGGCACTCGCCCTTAAGTGTAAAACTTTACCCTTGGGTCGGATCTACCCCCAGGTCGGGTCAACTCCCATTTTAAGTCGGACAAGCCCCCTTAAAATTGGGCACTAGCCATCCAATAAGTCGGAGACCCCCCCAAATTCGGGTTTACTGCCTAATGGGTCGGGAATGCCCCTTATTTCGGATTACCGCTACTGTAGGTCGGATACCCCCACCTCACGTCGCGTGTTATTACTGTAGTCGGAAATTTTTTCCCGTGCCACCGAGAGTTATTACTGTAGGTCGGGAATTTATCCCTGAACATCAAATTTAATTACTGTAAGACGGGATTTGCCCTTACGAGTGATCTAAATGTGATCTATATGTGTAAATAACTATCTCATGCGTGTGTATTATCCCCTATGAGTAATAAATTCCCCTCTGAGTCGAGTTATTTATCCCCAGAGTCGTGTTATTTGTCCCAGAGTTGAGTTATATATCGAGTATTCTGTATTTCTCCTCTGATTAATTCTGTACATTCTGCATATTTAATGTGTGTTGTAAATTCCCTTATCTGTTTCTCTCCCCTATCCCCCCCCTCCTCTAATCCTGGGTGGTATACTGTAGCCCTCCAGGTGGTGCCATTACAATACGCCTGTGCCCATTCCCGTACTGTAACTACAGTATACCCATACGCGGGTACTGGTATCACAGCTGTAGGGGTTTACGGCCTCTCCTGACTGTTGGTGGTCCGTGACCCCATGATACCGTACACCCTCCACGTATGATTCTGGACGTCATACGTGGCTGCGATTTGTTAATTGTGTACAGTATTTTTGTCTGTCGGCGGAAACTGTCGGAATTGCTCACTTTTCCGGCCCCAAAATTTACACCAACTGTTTACACACTTAACACGCGTATGCCAAAATCGTGTATTCCCCGTCTTCGGTTATTTTATTTCCTTTCCATTTTCCTTTCTCGGTCAGCTGAGCGGTGTCAAAAAAAAAAAAAAAAAAAAAAAAAAAAAAAAAAAAAAAAAATTTTCTTTTTTCGGACGCCACCGCTTCAGTATGACACCCTTACGTAAGTTCCTCTATCTTTTTCCATTTCTACTTACTGTAAGGTCTGTTCTCTTCTATTATCGGGTTGTTGCATCTAGACCATAGACTTTACGGGTCATGCTCTTTGACGTCAGCAACAACAACGTTACGGGTTGTTGTTGTTGTGTGGTTCAACCCCACGGATGCAACCACTGACGTCTGCAACAGCCGCTTCACTTGCTGTTGCTTTAAGGGGTGGGTAGCCCTCCGGGTTCTACTCCTGACGTCAGCAACCGACACTACGTGTTGTTGTTCAAGTTAACACTCCAGCAGTAATGACTTCTGACATCTGCAACAGGTGAAGCCAACGTTGTTGCAACAGGTTCGGCTGGTTCTCTGCACCCCATCTGTGACGTCAGCAATGGTGACGCACCGTGTCACTATTCGAAGATGTGCAGGTCTTACGGGTGCCACATCTGACGTCTGCAACAACTGCATCTCATGTCATTGATCTAAGGTATCAGACCCTCGGTTCCACCTTTTGACGTCAGCAACGGCACCATCACGTGTTGCTGTACACCGATAGCTGGCTTCAGGGCCCTATTGCTGACGTCAGCAATGACAATGTATCATGCTCTCGCAGCAGAAATTGAGGTTACATGATCCTATTTCTGACGTCTGCAACGGTAACATTACGTGCTACTGCAGGGGTTTGCTGGCCTTAGGCACTCACCCCCTGGCGCCTGCAACTGCGACGTGATACTTGAATACTCTTATCCCAGGCACCTGCAGTCAGCACCAAGGTTATGTGTTGGTCCATACCCCCTACCTTCTGACGTCCGCACCAGGTTACTGTCGGCCCTATGAGTATTCCACTTGAGGTGTAGGTGGTCGCTGGCGCATGGTCCTATCACCTACCTCTCTTGTTCAAGGGTTTGTGTGTGTCTGGGGACTGATGCCTGGGAAACATCAGTCCACATACATACACCACCTGAGATGCTCACTAGCCTGCGTACTGATCAGGTTGTCCGCCCGGGTAGCGGCACTGTCGATCAGTATGTGGCTGTTTTCAAGCTTTAACTGCAGGTTTGAACGAGTTACACTCGGCCTCAGCTGGGTTGGTTGCTTGACTCGTGCAGACGATAGGCATTTGCAGTCGGTACTGCCTGTGTCTGACGTCTGCAAGGGGTTCGGCAATCTTCTTGTAAATTTCTTATCTAAATTCACTTATTCTCTTTCATCTCATCGAGCTGTCATACATAGATCTTCTTTAGTGTCCCCGCCGTAGTGGTTCCCAAGGGACCGCGGCACAGCCTCCGGTTGGGCCTAGAGTGTATAGGACCCCCTGTCATATTTCTTTCACTCGAACGCCTTCGTTAACTGGCTTAACGATGCCCGCGCTAGAGTCGCCACTGACCCAGAGTCCGCCTCCGCGGTCTACCCTTTATTAGTCATGTAAATACTAGGCACCGTTGAGTCCGCCTCAGCGAAGGTATTGAGTACGCCTCGATACATACTTTACACTCATATTCAATCAGGGACACCTTGTACCCGTGATCCCTTAGATGTTTTCGGGTGCGCCCTCAAAACATCCAGAGTATTTCATTTTAACTGACTGAGTGTGTCAGAATAGCACCCTTGGTACCCGTGCTCCTTCCCTCTTCTACTGTGTGACCTGCGAACCTCACTTCATCTCAGTGATCGGCAAACCCGGCCACCAGCTGTGTATAATACTCCTGGAGAGTGTCCGTTCTGTTCGGAATGCGGGCTCCCGTTTCGGACACGGCTGTAAGTTACTTGCGAATGTCGTCCAGCACGGAACCTCCTGTATAGTCCGTCTCACTATGCAGAGATCGCAATCACTCCTGGCGAGTGAGGCCCGTTGCGTAACTGCGCGACCCCTTTGCGTAACTGGGTTTGTAAATTAGTTTTGTCCCTATTTATTGCTCCCTCTTAAGTTCATTTTCAGTTGACCCTATCCTTTTCCACCTCATGCCACTTTATGCGCTACTCCTGGTGAGTAGGATCTTGCCGGCTACGAGTCCGCCTCGCCCCAAGGTTTGTAAACTAGTACAGCGGTCGAACCTCCAGGAAAAATCCCTCCTGAGCGGGTTCATCCGTCACCTCATTTTTTCGGCAGGAAAAACCGCCTCTTCTCCACCTTCACATCTGACCTTCCGTCCTCTTCATCTATTCTAATTGTCGGGTCCAGGCCCCAATCCTACATTTTGGTCGGGATCGATTCCCCCATATCTCAGGCCATGCCTCTGTCCATCACGGGCGACCAGATAAATTCCCTTCTGCGTCACCCTGATGTACTCTGATCTTACATCTTATAATCCTATTCCATTCTAGCTCCCTTTCCGTGGTCGCTAGTCTTAAGCTAAGTCAATTTACGTCTTAAACGCCGTCGCACACGCGTTTTTCCGAATTCACGCGCTCTTTCGCCGCGAATTCAAAAGTAGTACTCACTTTCATTTTACACAATAGAGACACCCCGTCGTTCCTGCCGTCTCAGTACCCAGCCTGTACAGACCAGTGAGCCGCTCTCTAATCAATTTGACTTAATTGCTTCACGGGCAAGGACGTCTGTTCTAACCACCTTACGGGAAAACGAACCCTCGGGCATGAAGTCGGAAACTGATCTCCCTTCACAGATCGAGAACAAGGTCCAGGCAGCATTTGAGAATGCTCTTGGACCCCTCAACCAAAAGTTAGAGGCCATGAATGGTCGGAGGCACCCTCCCGTGTCCAGCTTTATGGCCCCTCCCACCTTCTCCGGTGCTTTTGGTGAGTCTATCACCGATTTTATGTCGCATCTTACTCGTTTCTTTACACTTCAGGGTGTAAGCGAAACGGATCATGCGTATAAAATCGCCTTTCTGGAGTCATGCCTCACGGGTCCTGCTCTCGCCTCCTACCGGGACTTTAGCAGCAGCACTCCAATACCTACCCGCTACGAAGAGTTTACGGCTTTTCTACGGAGAGATTTTCCGGTAGGGCGCGACTCTGATCTGCATCAGCAGCTGATCCAAGATCGACTGCAGAAGCCGACAGAGTCCGCGATAGTCTACCTTGAGCACCTCAAGAGACTATCCAGGGTAGCGTATCCAGATCTCGCGACGGATGTCCGAGATTCTATCATCAAACCTATCTTTCTGCGGGGACTGAAGCCGGTCCTCCGAGATAGTATCAAGTTTAGGGAGTTCACGACTCTTGAAGAGACACTCAAGGCAGCCTGTTACGCAGAATCCCAAATCTTTCGGGACGAGATCCGGTACACTGCTCCATCTAACGCCGTTTTCTCTTCAGAACCTAAACACGCCGGATATAATCCCGATATGCCTAACAGAAGCGCAAACGGTCGTCAGAGCAACGCTCCAACGTCGTCATCCTCCGCCGATGAGGTTCGCCGCTTGAAACAGGAAATGGCCAGGCTTACGGCCCACGTAGTGAAGCTCACGGCCCAGCAACGTGCACCCGCGCCAATCCAACAGACGCCGCCTCCACAGCCGTCGACACCAAATCAGTCCGCCGGGCGACGCTCGTCGGGAGCACACCTTCAAACGTGCTCCTTCCACGGACTGTGTACACATAGCGACGCCGACTGCCGGGCCCAGCGTCCCACCGGTGCCGCTCCCGGTAACAACGCCGCTAACGGTGGTCGCTGTTATTTTTGCCGTACACGTGCCCACCCCACGGACCGATGTGATAGGCCATGCCCTCATTGTCGTCAAGTGCGAGTGCACCGATCAGCTGCCTGTCCGCAGCGCAATCCGGCAAACACGGGTGAGAATGTCTACCAAGATACTGGTTATTCTTCCCAGGGGACAAATGTGTATCATCAAAGAAATGGTTATCACCCTCCCAACGGGACAGGAAACCATTATCGGCAGCCCATACGCCGCAACAACGCCGTTGGGGCTACCGATGGCCCTCCTCATCCAGATCCTCTTGACCTGGATGATGAGGCACTTGCTGAACACCTGACAGATTCTTCACAACAGTGTTATCCTGTCTGCGTAATCAGTATTGGATTTTCAGTGGTCCAAGCAGCCCAGGTACCCGTACCGATAAACGTATCGGACATACCGCTGCCACCACCACCACCAAAGTATGCGATGCCGGTCACTCTGGACCCCTCGACGACACCGCAGTTTGTTGGCCACGCTAACATCCTCGCATCGTATCGCATACCTAAACTCAAGACTGCCGAGCCAACTCCAGCCGCGAATACGACGTCTTCGGCGCCACCGGCCCGCATCGTCCCTCCAGGACCACCGCCTTCGATCCCCACGGATTCGGCTACGGAAATCCTCGACCAGGTCGAGCCCATGAATTTGTCAGGTATACTACCTTCTTCTTCAGGTGATCCTAGAGTAGAAACCAGAAATCTATCTCAGTCCACGACTCTATCGATTTCTTGTTCACAGCGCCATCGCCCGTCCAAGACACGATGTTGGCCATCTGGTCAGTCGACCTGGCCAAGAAATACCCGCATTTGCCGTGGACTCTCCTCAACGAGCCATCAAATGTCGAAGCACTCACGGCCGCCGACGTCGTGCTTGCAGCACCCGTCTCGATGCGCCTCTTACGACCCGACGTCGCCCGCCGGGCACTCGAGTTCATTGCCAATGGGACTATCACCATCTCGCCCGTCGAGAAGTTCTTATTGGACGGGGAGCCATCCTCGCCTTCAGTCGATGCCGTCCGCCGAGCAGTCGAACAGGCTAGTCGGATCCTCCTGCCTGCTGCCGCCGCTACATCACCGGCAGCAGAACCACCTGTTGCCGCGACATCGCCAACTAAAATGGACATTACTGCTTCCTCGCCCCCGGCCAAGGAACCCGCAAATGATCCTACACCGCCGGCGACAGCCCAGATCAAATCGCCGGCACCAGCCCAAACGACATCTCCGACCGCCGCGACCAAGTCGCCCGTCGTCGAACCCATGGCCGTCGACGAGACCTTACGTCCAGTTAATGAGGATGTCAGCATTGTTGAAACATCACCGTTCCCAACGGCAGTCAACCCACGGTCGCCGAAAGTCGGTACCCTTCGGGAGATCCTCCCCAGCGGTGAATTGGTCCTCGATTTCCCCGACCAGGAACCAATCTCGTCCGACAGCGACGAAGAAGAAATCTGACACTGCCCCTCAGGCCAGATTTGTGAAATTGAGTGAACACTTACAAATTACGTTTGTACAGTTGTTTTTGACAATAAAATTGACCTTGGTAGCATCACTGTTTCTAGGGGTGAGTTTGTCAGCACCGGCGGCTCAGTATCAATTTTGCGGTCTCTCAAGAAGCGGACATCCACTTGAGTTACCCCAGCGTGTAGAGTGTAAACCACCGCAATCTTCATGGAGCCCGCGGCGCATGAATGTTACGGTGTATGTCCCTAGCTCAGACCCGATTACAACCACAGCGTGGAAATGCACATTGCGCTCCCGCAAAGTCTGCACCAACACTGGTTTCTTCGGCTCTAGGGGCATCACTGCAGACGTCATCACCACTCAGCACTTAGCGCCTGCGGCATGCACGCTAGCACATCGCACTAAAATGTTTGGTTCACACAAACTTGTCGGCATTCGCCCTGGCTTTTATAGCACAAACCAAACATTGGAAGTGATGTACGAATGGTGCTGCAGCGACGTCTGCAAGACAGTGACTAACCTCTTCATCGAGGAGGGACAAGTCGCTTCGTGGGACGGCACTACGGCCCTAAGCACCTTAGGCGATGTAGGTGGATGCAGTCCCACTGCAGGCCAGTGCACTACTCTAGACGGGGTCATTGTCTGGCCTGCACAAAACTTCACGGCGCGGTGTCATTATCACCCCAAGGGAAATTACACTGCGTCCATGTCAGGGAACCACGTCATCATCGATGATCTGCAGGTTGCCCTCAAGATCCCGGGAAACTCCCGTGTCTTCCAACTGTGCCCAGAACTACGTTCCACCACAGTCCGGACGGATCAGGGTCTTCTCCTTCGCATCCACGGGAGATACAATTTGACCCAAAACATGTTCAGAGTGGCAACGGACAGCCGTCCCGATCCTGTCAATGCCAAACTGAACTATCTGGCTCAGCAGATCAAGGAGTCGGAAATTAACGGTTTCCGGTTCACGTGGCTTGAGCTTTGCTCTCACGCTCAACGCTATCTTGATCTGACTTGGCAGTTGCTTCGCTTCGACCCTACCCTGGGTGCCCGGGCATTCCTCCAGAGGAATGACCTGACGGCGGAATTCACAGGCGATGCGCTGACAATATGGCCGTGTCAGAAGGTCAACGCCACCTACGTTTACCACTCGTACCGGGTGGGGAGCGTTTGCTACAAGTACTTACCTGTACAGGTTGGCGGCACCATCTACTTCGCCACCCCCGGTGGCCCGGATCTCATTAAATCTAGCCCAATTGTGCCGTGTCATCACCACTTTACGGGGATTTTCCGAAATCGCTCGGGCTGGTTTACTGAGTCTGGCGCAGTCCATGTGAGCCACATCCCACTGGAACTCTTCTGGAAGCAGCGCTTCAACATCACTCACTTTGAGGCACCGGCGCTCTTCCATGACCAGTTGGCGATGACCCCTTCAAACTTTGCCTTCTTTAAACAGTACGTTTACAAGACTGAGCAAATTGAAGCGGTACTCAACCGGCTGGTGAACTTTACCGCTGGTCTATCCCTGCAACCAGACGCCATCTACCAGGCCTTTGCAGGGGTAGGAACCGACATCAAGGCCTCTCTGGAAGGTGTCGGTTTGGCAGCAAACCATGTTATTACGGGTCAAGAGCACACCCTCGCCCAGGGCTTGCATGCTGTCCTGAGCGGGCCGGTCCAATTGATCTTTAACATCCTAATTACCCTGACAGTGCTGATCGGTGCCGGATACCTTGCCTATCTTGGTGTATCTTATTATCTCAGCTACCGTCTGCGGAGCACACAGGTCAGGTTTGTTAGCCGTTTCTCCCCGTTGGGTCTTTACCGCAAAGTCCAACGCTGGATCGGTTTTCACTACGTGCAAAACGATGTACCCTCCCAGCTTGACCGAATCACACCGTGCTTTGTCGTGCTGCTGGACACCAAGGAAACTCCTGCTTTCCTTGACACGGGTTGCCCACGCACTATCATTAGCCAACGCCTTCATAAGGCCTTGGCTAAAGAAAGTCCGAAGGCGGTCATGGCGTTCCAGCAACATCACGACTTTAACCCATTGATGAGCATCAATGGTAAAGCCGTTCATACCATCCTTTCGGGACCATATGAAATCATGTTGCCCGGAAACCGCCAGCCGAACACACGGATCGATGTACATCTCCATGTGTGCAAGACTACGTCTCCCTTCTGGGCACCTGTTGATCTCATACTCGGACTGGACTTCTTAGAACAGTTCAAGAACATTATGTTTGACTACCTAGTTTGTCGGTTGGACGCGGTAGAATTACCCCTCCTGCTGACCACGCCGGAGATTGACCAGATCGACCCCTGGTGGGAGAACACCCGTGCTCTCTCGCGAAACTCACACAGGTCGGGATCACGATCGCGGTCCAGGGCTTCGTCCATCTCTCGGCCACACTCACGGGCCTCCTCAGTTGCCTCATCACGTGAATCAACTAGGGGATCCCGGGCCTCTTCTAGACGGGCAAGTCGTCATCTGTCGACCTTGCACGGGTCAGGTTGCCCTCGACCTCCGCCTGGAACCTCTCCAGTTACGCTAGAGAAGGGCCGATACCGTGAGCCAAGTGATTCAGATGCTCCGACATCACCCGTGCCAAACGCGCCTCCGCTATCGGACACCGAGGTTGAATCACTAGGAGCTACCCAGAGTCCGAAGGATCACTCAGACCACATACTAACGGTACAGGATGAATCCACCCTTCTGAATGACCCGGAACCCTCCGTCGGATACGCTCTAGTAGGCCTCCTACGTCGTACGGGACTGCCGATTCCAAAGCGGTCCGGTAAGACCACACATGTTAGTGGTGCCACCACACCTGATTCCGGTCATGTGGTCACGGCTTCTTACCCAAATGATATTCGGACACCCCATATCAAAGTTCTCCTCAACAACTGGGTAGAAGCGAAGGCACTGGTCGACACAGGAGCTGTTTTCTCACTCTTGGACCACAAGTTAGCGGCCCAGCTGCCCAACTTGCCACTATCACCAACCAGGGCACGCCCTATCGCAGCCAACGGGTCACCGATCCCACTGCTAGGAGCAGCCTACATCACAGTTACAGTGGCTGATGTCTCTGAACGGATTCAGGTCCAAATACAGGAGAACTGTTCAGCTGAACTGGTCCTCGGAACCAACTTCCTCGGCCGGTTCAATTGTGTCAGTTTGAACTGGGAGAAATCTTTCCTCCAGTTCAAAGAGAGTAGAATCCCCTGTGACGGTCTCATCCACAGCCCACCTTCTGCCCGTGGCGCTTTGCCCCTGAAGGACTTGGTGATTCTAGAGCCTCGCTCCATGACACGATTCACTGTACCTGTCCCACCAATCTATACGAACGTGCCTGAGGTGGCCTTCTTTCCGAAGCACCTCACCGGGTCTCAACGACACGTATATTTTGCTGGAAGCGTCAGTACCGTGACCAACGGTCACATACCGCTTCAGGTAGTCAACCCGAGTACTCATTCCGTGGTTCTCTACCCGCACACGACCATCGGTCATGTGCAAATGCATAGTGAGCCCTCACGGGACTCACCGGTCGACTCAGACACCGTCCTCGATCGTCAGTGGGTCGAGGCCAATGCTGTAATCTCACCGGACATCTCCCCTCGGGACCGGGCAGCCTTACTCGATCTGCTGGTTGCATACACCGACCTTTATGCTCTTGATGAAAAGGACACAGGTTCCACTGATCTCGTCCAGCACGAAATCAGCACGGGTGATGCCCGCCCAGTCCGCCGTTTTCCTTACCGGTCCTCACCTAAGGAAAAGGATCTCATCATGCAGGAGGTCAAGGCGCTCCAGGAGAAAGGTATTATTCGGCCCAGCACGTCTCCGTGGGCTACTAATACTGTCCTGGTGCGCAAGAAAAACGGTTCTCACCGTATGTGTGTTGACTTTCGTGGTCTTAACGAGGTCACGAAAAAGGATGTCTACCCTCTCCCGCGGATAGATGACATCCTCGACACACTCAAGGGTATGAAGTATTTCACTACCCTTGACCAGGCTAACGCTTATTGGTCAATCCCGATTGCCGAGGCCGATAAGGAAAAGACGGCTTTTAATACGCCTATTGGACTTTACGAATTCAATTATTTGCCTTTCGGTCTATGCAACGCGCCAGGGACATTTCAACGCCTTATGGACCTCCTCCTTACTGGAATCCAATGGCGCACGGTTCTGACTTATCTCGACGACATTTTGGTGTTCGGGAACTCTCACACCCAAATGCTTGAGCGCCTGGCAGATGTGTTCGCCCGTCTTCGCCGGGGTGGAATGAAGCTCAGACTGAGCAAGTGCAAATTCTCGCACTCAGAGGTAGAGTACCTAGGCTATCGCATCTCACAGAGCGGCCTAGAACCTGACCAAGCCAAGCTGGCCGCCGTCCAAAACCTACCCATTCCACAAAACGCCAAAGACATCAAGTCCTTCCTAGGCCTCGTGTCTTACTACAGGCGTTTCATCCCTGGTTGTGCCCGGCTCAGCGAGCCACTCACCAAGCTCTTACGGAAGGAAACTACTTTCCAGTGGTCAAAACCTCAGCAGGAGGCGTTCGATGAACTCCGCCGCCTGCTGACCAACCCTCCTATCCTGCGCCATCCGGACTTTTCGAAATCCTTTATCCTTCAAACTGATGCGAGTATTTCGGGGATAGGAGCGGTTCTTAGCCAGTTAGACGAAAATGGATACGACCATCCTGTCGCGTACGCCAGCCGAGGGTTAACAGCGGCCGAGAAAAACTACTCCATTACAGAACTGGAGACTCTCGCTGTTGTCCATTTCGTCAAGCACTTTCGACCATACCTCTTCCAGCACGAGGTGGTCGTTCAGACTGACCATACCGCGGTCAAAGCAGTGTTGGAGAAGCCTAACCCCTCTGCTCGGATCGCTCGGTGGGGACTCGCGCTCGCCGAATTCAAACTGACAATTCGGCCGCGAAAAGGTCAGTCTAATGGTAATGCTGACGCATTATCACGCCTGCCGGATCCTAACTCCCTCACCGGTCAGAGTATTGATGATACTCCCCTCTACAGACCTGAGGGGCACGTTATGATGATCACCGATGGTGCGCAGCACCTGGCGAGATCAAGGACCTTGACCGATGGTGTGCAGCACCTGGCGCGTTCAAGTAATTCAGCACCGATCACCGTTGGCGCGGAGCGCCCGGTACGATCAGAGTCTTATGCCGAGATATCCGTCGGTGCGCAGCACCCCGACCTTTTCGCTGCTCAGCTGGAGGATCCGGAATTAGCCGACATCATTCGCTCTCTTAAGCCTCTGGGCGACCAGAATGATGTGCGAGGCTACCATCTGTTGGATAACGTTCTTCAGAAATGGACAGGCGAGTCCAATAAGATTGTCATACCCAGATCCATGGTTACTACCATTATCCGGGCTCATCACGATGACATCTTAGCTGGACATTTCGGTGCTAAACGTACTGCGCGGCTCATTGCTCGCAGATACCACTGGCCCTCCCTCAGTCGGGATGTCAAGTCCTTCTGTCAGCGGTGTGATCTTTGCCAACGGAATAAGCCCGCTCGACAGAAAACCACTGCGACCCTGAAACCTATCACCATCACGGGACCGTTTCACCGGGTAGGTGTCGACTGCATGGGACCAATGACCACTAGCGAAGCCGGCAACCGTTTCATCGTAGTCTTTATCGACTACTTTACGAAATGGGTCGAGGCTTTTGCTACTCCGGACATCACTGCGAACACCATAGCCCGACTGTTTGTAACGCAAATTGTCTGCCGGCACGGGGCACCGCAGATTCTTCAGTCAGATCGTGGCACTGATTTCACATCAAAACTGATGACTGAAATCACTGCGATCTGCGCAACGAAGAAAATCCACTCTACCGCCTATCACCCGATGACCAACGGCGAAGTGGAACGAGCTAATCAGACGCTAGCCACACGGCTACGTATGTATGTTCATCAAGGACATACTGATTGGGATGAACACCTACCATACGCTGTGTTTGCCGTCAATATCAGCATGAATGAGTCAACAGGGTACTCGCCCTTTGAACTCATGTACGGTCGCACACCCATGCTCCCTGTTGACGCCGCGCTCTCATTCAACCCTCCGGCCCATATCATTAATGTTTCCTCATATGATATGGAGGTCAAACGTCATTTCACGAATGCGTTAACCTTAATCCAGAGTCGGATTGAGAAAGCACAGGAAGCCTATGCACGGTCGTACGACCGGAGGGCACATGATGTCTCGTACAAAGTAGGGGATCAGGTGCTCAAACTGCGCACCTCCAGCAAACGTGGACTCACTCCTAAATTGCTGCCCATCTACGATGGACCCTACCTTGTAACAAGTGTGGCATATCCCAATGTCACACTTCGTCTCGAGATGGATCAGGAAGACACTGTACATGTCAACCAGCTTCGACTTTACGTGTCCCCTGAACAACCGAGTGAAGCAGAGGATACACCTCCCACTTCACAGGCAACAGATTCGGCACCCTTATTGTATCCCTCAATAAGCCGGGACTTCACACCGAATCTGATTGACCCCCATCTTGATGCAGAGGTCCCCGACCCGTAACTCAGGATGCACTCTCTTCATTGTCCCCGCTTACGGACGAGGACGTCCTTTTTCGAAGGACCGCCGTGCCCCTCACGAAGTATCCACTCTTGTCCATGCTGGATCTTAGTGGATAGAAGAGAGCGTTCAGCAACCTAAGCGTCACGCCCTAGGCGCATCCTCACGCGATAGCCTACACCTCTCAGGGTGCATCCTCTGCGATAGCCCGACAATCTGTACCTCACTGGGCGCATCCTCTGCGATAGCCTACATCTTGCCCTGAAAATTTTTCTTTTCTGTGTTCCAGACCTTCGCACAGGATATTCAATGTCGGCAACTTCACGCATCAACAACCTCCGGTCACCATACCACCGAACGAATTACGATCAAAGAAGGCCTCATCCACCGACAACCCAACGGACCTATTCGACCACTCTCGCCGTCACACCTTGGAATGACCTACGACCATGGATACGCCGCATAAAACCTCACTACTGACCACTGCAAGGACGAGGACGCCCTTTTTCGAAGGACCGCCGTGTCACGTGCCGCTCAATTCTCCAACGTCACGTGATTCCGATCATGCCGACATTTTGTTATTTTTCATGTTTCGTTTATTACTCGATCATGCTTTTGTTTATTTCATTTCTACACATGCATTTTACGTTCGTTTTTATATTTTTCATGCATTTCTATGCTTCGTTTTGTTGTATTTTTATTTCTTTACAAACGCGGGCTACAGTAGGCCCTTTAGCTAAAAACTTCCGCCAGTCGTGCTCCACGAGCACATGGCTATTTTTGGTGCGCTCACGCACCTCTTATCATCAAAAATTAGCGTCGTTTTTGTTACGCAAAACGACTAGCTAAGAAGTTTTAGCTAAAGACGTTCATATGCTTAGCATAGGCACTGCAGCCGGCCTCAGTGCTAAACGCATGTGAATGAAAAAATGTCTATGTGCTCATAGGCATCTTCTGCATCGCGTCTAGCTGCAGAAGTTAGCTCGAGCGCCGAGAAACTCCGCCCAAGCTGCAGCTGTAGCCAAACATGTCCTTAAAAGGACATGTTTCTTTAGTTTTTCGCTCATTCTTGGGTTCACCAAGCTTTCGTCCAGTTGTCACTCCGCGTCCGCCGCCTCCTCGTCAAATTTGCATAATTTTATTATATACCTGTGCGTCCGCCGCCTTACTATCAATAAATTTGCATAAATTTACCCGTGTTCACTGCGTCCGCCGCGTATCGTCTACAGTACCCCCGCTGCCCATCAGTGCCAGGTGTCCGACCGCCCCGGTTCGTGAATTAAACGTTGGAGTTTCGTCTCCCGCTCGCTCCCGCTCCCTCCCGCTCGCCGCCGCTCGCCGCCGCTCGCCGCCTAGGACGTTTGAGGATCGCATCCCCCGCTCCCAGTGCCAGAAGACCGAAAGCATCCAGGGACTTGCCGCCCGTTGCGTCGTAATCGCTTGAGAAACAGGACTAGGTGAGTCTTCTCAGGGGATTGTTGTTGTTTGTGGGTTATTTGTTGGGAAATCCTTCCTAAGTCGGTTTCCCAAGGGTTCCACAGATAAGTAGGGCCTCCACCTCTCAGGTTCGGGCTAAAAGGGGCTGTCTGGTTCATAATCGGGTCCCATAATTTAGGTCATTTTACGGGTGACCCTGTCCCCACTCTCACTGAGTAGGACTCGGGGATTGTCGCACCTAGCCTGGCAGCGTTGTCCATTACCCTACAGCAAGACCCCAAGGACAACCCAAGAGAACCAACTATAGACCTCTCTATAGCCACCAATTGCCAGGTTAGGCCCCAACGCCAACTTGGGAAGCCTGGGGAAAATGCCAGTATCCATCAGGAGTCACAGCCTATTACTCACTGTAATAGGATCAATCTGATATGGTTCACCATCAATGTGACGTCTAAAACACGGTATTACCTGATGAGATACCCAAACCTCTCCAGCTCTCCCAAGATCCACATGTCATACACGTGACATGGCGTAAAATGTGACAAAACTGTAGAAAAACGCTAGACTTCTTCGTAGGAATCGTGAAGGCCAAAATCTTTCAAAAACATGCTTATCCACTGTCGATTTGGACAAAACTGCGTGGATACCTCTAGAACTTTTGAATGTTTGACCAAGTTATTGGAAGGAACTTCCAGTTGTTCTGTTTGCCGCTCGCTGAAGAAAAAACTTTTTATTGATTATAGTAATAAGTTTACAAGTTTTTTTTCATTATTGTACTTACTTTCATGAGATCGCAGCATCGATCATTTCAAAATGAATGGAGTATAACTGCCAAATGATGTGAACATTGAAACTATGAAGCTTAACTGTTATTTAGTGAAACTAATGAGTACCGCTGCTATCTGCGTAAATCTTTGCAAGAAACTGTAGTCTGCTTTTCATGAAATGGTTTTAAATGACAAAAGAATCCATCTTGTGGTCAAAATCGTTAGCATAAGGCTTTTGCTATAGCATTTGCTACTGATATATTGTTAGACGGGGCCTGGAACAACTTACATTCGCGCATGCCTTGTTCGCAAATTGGGTGTCGCAGGCCTTACAACTTGAGAAAAAAAGATGTCCACGTGTATTGCAAGTTTTTCATCTGCAAAAACATTTCTCTGTGTTCCAAGTCAGTTTAAGGAATCAATTCTCGACTAGAAAACGCTATCAAGTTCACATAACTTTTTAAAGTGATATGATTTTTATCCCACTGTAGGTCACTACATGAATGAAACACATCATAGGTGGCCCGGTAGCGACAGCCTATAATATACTTGAACCCCCAAAGCTCGCGTCCCCCTCTGGAGCCAAAACGGTAAGAAGAACCTTGGGTTTTTTCATAATTTCGGGCTTAGGGACAAACTAAGGAGGGCATGTGATCATTTGGCCTCTATTTGCGAATGGTGTTCGGTGGGGCTCCAAAATCATACAAAAAACGACCAGCATGTCCAATATTGAGTGTAGCATCCCCAAGCTCGATACTTCGCCCGATGCATCTAACTATTATCCCTCAGACTACACTTTTCCTTTTTTGAAAATATGGCCCCAATCAAATTACTATGGCCCAAAGTCCCGGGAACACTTAAAATTTCACAATTCTGTTATGAAGCTTATAGCTTCAAAAAATGCAAAATTTTTTGCTATTGTTTTACTAAGCATGACCCATTCATGCCCACATGTCTGTACGCGTAGAAAGTCGTAGATGGACTATAGGAGCTCCGCCTAGTTGGGCTGTGCAGCCGTGCATGCGAGACGCAGACGTCTGTGAGTGAGACGCAGCTGCCCGCAAGCGGGACGCAGCCATCCACAAGTGAGCAGCAGCCGTCTGGCATGAGACGCAGCCATCCGGAGTGAGATGCAGCCGCCGCCTGGAATATAATATGTATTGAAATGAAAACTTAAAGTAGTTTTCGATGGGTTATTCTCATGTGATCGATTCCCAAGTGAGCGATTCCCAAGTGAGAGATTCCCAATTGAGCGAATTCCCAAATGAGCGAATTCCCAGTTGGGCGATTCCAAACGAGCGATCGAGAATGTAATAAAACTTTCTTCATATTTTCCTTCTTTACCTTATATTTTTCTTTGTATGTATTTCTTTTTTCTTTCGTTCTGTGCGTTGCTTATATTTTCGTTTATGAATGTTTTTACGTTGTCGTCTTGTGTCTGTGTTTTCTTTCATTTTCTTCCTTATTGTCATCTAATTTTTTCTTTTTCGCTCATGGTACAGTATACTACAATTGGCCATAAATTACCGTAATCTTCCGCATAATTCTTGTACAGATCGGCATAAACAAAAGAATGGTTGAAGAAACAAAAAATCAAGAAAAAGAAAACGTCAACAAAAATGAAGAAAATGTAATTAAAGACTAAAAATAGGTAGAAACACATTAGCAAAAGAAAAAAACATGAAAAAAGTGACAAGAAAGAAGAGACAAGAAAGAAGAGGCAAGATAGGTAAAGCAGCGAAGAAGAAAGAAAAAATAATGTGAAAAAGAGCAAAAAAACTAATCAGAAGAATAGAAAAAGATAAAGATAAAGAGGTAAAGCAAAAAGCTGAGATGAAAAGAAGGTAAGAATGAAGAAAAAATCACAAAGCATAAAATTAAATGGGAAATAGAGCGTGCAGAATTGTATGAGAATTAAATGCATGACAATGCTTACCAAAAATGACTACTTGTAATGTATTGTTTCATAATTGAGTAAAAAAATATATGACAAGAAATAAGAAAATGAAAAAAGCAGAAACAAAAGATAAAAATGCAGAAACATACATAAACGAAAACATAAGCAACGCACAGAAAAAATGAAAAAAGAAATATATACAAAGAAAAATATAACATAAAGAAGGAAAATATGAAGAAAGTGTTATTAATGGCTCGTTTGGAGTCGCCCAATTGGGATTCGCTCATTTTGGAATTCGCTAAATTGGAAATCGCTCACATAGGAATGGCCCAAATTGGGAATTCGCTCAATTGGAAATCGCTCACATGGTAATCGCTCAATTGAGAATCGCTCAAATAGGAATCGCATACTTGGGAATCACTCACTTGGGAATCGCTCAATTGAGAATCTCTTAGTTAAGAATCGTCCGCTCGGGCATAAACCGTTTTCGACCATAGTTGTACATACAACATGTTAAGTACTATGTACATACAACATGTTAAGTACTATGCAGAAAAAAAGGAGATTGCTTGAATAGTTACCAGGTTAGAAAAAGAGGTGGGGCCGGTTTCATCAAAGAGACTTAAGCTCCAGCTGAGCTGCAGTTTGAGCTGTAGCTTAACTCTGTATCTTGTTGAAGGGCTTCCTGGGTGACGCCGGAGCTGTCCCACCACTGGCCAATGTGGGGGTAGGTTTGACCATCCCGACCAGGGCTCAACAAAAATGGCCAGGTTTCGGGACCGCTGGATTGGAAGAAACATTAATCCTACGGGTGGAATGTTGTATGTCACCATACAAAAATCTTATATCATTGCCGTTACGCTGCAGCTCATCTGTAGCTTAACTCATGCACTCAGAACATATCGAGAAAGTTAAGCTGCAGCTGAGCTGTAGCTCAATTCTGTATGTTATAACATTGTCGTTAAGGTGGAGCTCAGCTGCAGCTTAACTTTTCCGATATGTTTTGTGTGTCTGAGTTAAGCTTCAGCTGAGCTGCAGCTTAAGGGCAATGGTATAACATATAGAGTAAAGCTATAGCTTAAGCCGCAGCTCAGCTGGAGCTTAAGTCTCTTTGATGAAACCGGTGCGTGGATTAGATTTTCGAGAAGTTAATTAAAAGTTTGAAAAATATAGTTTGTAATATTGAGTTTCCCCGAATATAAATAAAATTCCCGTTTCACCGAACAATGCATTGGTCGCTATTCCCTACGCGTCTCGATTCCCGAAATCAAGTTTTCTCTCATGCACTGAGCACGGTTGTTGGAGCTCGTGCACAATTTTTTAGGGCGTTTTGTGCATTGTGCAGAAGTCAATTTTCATATCATGCATGTTTTTATTTCAAAATAATTTTCACATTCTTTTTTGTATTGAAAATGATCCAATTGAATGCAAAATTAAACGTCGCTTATTCAGATAATAAATGTTGACAAAATTTATTTCTCGGCATTCTAATATCAAAATCTATAGAAACTTTGGTGCTTCACGCCGGAACCTTTTTATCCTTTGATGTTTTGCCCAAATTTATTTAACGCCATTCACTTCAAGCTGATCTTCTAGCAGCTTAGTTGGTTGAAAACATCATCTCATTGCTCAAGTCTGAACATCATTCTGGGCTGAAAAATTGAACCTTTAACCATGGAATAAATCTTGAAAACATTGGTTCACCAGCATCCTAGTGTAGAAATGTGACTTTGGTTATGTTAGAGAATACGAGGACCTAATCGTTACTCCGCTACTTCACCTATATAGGAGAAGTCCTGAGGTAGAATTAGGGCGCAACAGTTCAATCTTGCAGACTTTAGCACAGTTTCAAGCCTCGCAGCCTCACTCAAATGTCAGTGACAAAGTATCACGTGAATTCATGGTATGCAAGTTCAGATTTGTACACTGTCCAAAACACGCAGTGCAAATACTGAATATATCACTGGAATATACTGTATATATCACTGATACTGAATATATCACTGGCACTGAAATTATAGATGCACATTTACTTAATTTTCATAAAAATTATGATTAATTCTTTTCACTGATATGAAACTCATCGAACTGATTTAAATGCTGGGATGCTTATTTCTACCTATTTTGCAAACTGAGGTTCAACACATCAGCGGAGAATTTCGGCCAGTCCTCAATATGCTCGGATCGGTCTGACCTTATTTTTGGCCAATGCAATCATATTCTTTGTCAGGATTAAGGCTTCTACGCTGACTGCATCAATTGACCCACAAAGCTCCGTATGCCCTGCTTCCGGATTATTGATAACACGATAATTTTTGAATATTGTACCTTCAATTTCGTGTCCCAATTTATCACAATTTCGACATTCATAATAATTTGTAAGTGTTCCATCTGCTGACATAGTGGATATTTTTCTGGAAAAGGTAAAAAGAAGTGGGATTCGCCACACTTTCACATTTCAGTAATTACAATTTTCGATGCTTCGTGAGAATAAATATTGCTTGACCATAGTCTTTCATTGGATGTATCTCCATTCCCCGAATGCCCGTTTCCCCCGAATGTCCCGGTTCCCCGACAGTCCCGTTTCCCTGAAAGCCCCGTTTCCCCCAACAATCAAGCATCGATTTTCCAACCATTTTTAGATTACATTTTGTGAATTTCTCATTTTTCCTGAAAAAAATGTAAATAGTAAGTTCTCCCCGGTTTAAAAAAAAATTTTTTCCCGCCAAACTTCGCACAAAACTAGCACCGTGTTAGACATTATACTACATTATGATCGATGCAGCGATCGTTGTCTCGGTAATCACAGCCTTACTAGAAATCAGAAAATCAATTTCGATAATCTTGAAGTTATTGAAAAGAGTAATCATCAAAGACTCTGTATCACGAAGAAAAAATTTATTGAATAGGGTTGACGAGCCTTCCATAATTTTGTATAAAAGTTTGGCTGCGACCTCGCTGCATCGATCATTTCGTAATGAACGGAGTATAGTGTAAACGTGGTTGAAGTGCAATTACTGCCAAAAAATAAATTACTAAGTTCTTGTTGTTAACTTTGTTACTCGACGGAAGGCTACTGTTAAGCGACATTTATTCGCATGAAGCATTGGAAATCGCAATTACTGTAATGAAAAAGTGTGGAGAATTCCACTTTTTACCTTAATTTAATTTTCCTATTGCGATGAGCATGGAATCATAACTTCTTATTTATTTGCAACAGGAAAAACTTCTCCAGTGCAGAATTTCTTTAGTCGTTCCTGCACGGTGCAGATAGAAGCTTGCAAGAAAGCCTAGTCTAGATATTTGAGCTCTTGCTTCAATTTGCTTCTAATTTCAATGATTAAACTCTTGAACTGCTAAGAAATATGAATTAATGTAACTTGATTTTGAAAAATGTAATATATATACACGATTATTCATGCAGGATTCGGATCCGGACGGATCTGCTGTTTATGATTTTTAGGATTCGGATCCGATCCGACGATTGCAGTTTTCTAGATCCTCCCCTTCCATAGTATATTTCCCTATACATTGGGAGAATCGGGAAATTTAGGGAAATGAGACATTCGGAGAATAAGGACACAATCGTGGGAACTTACAATTTACAATCTTTGTACGAAAAATTAGCAATTTACAATGTTTCAACGAAAGATCAATAATTTACTAAATTCAATCTAAAAATAGTCTTCTTCTATTTTCAGGAAACGGGATTTGACAATTTCGGGGAATAGGGACTTTCGGAGAAAAGGGAAAATAAATGTTAGATTTAAAGTATTCTTGGGGGAAACAGGGCTTTCTAAGTAGATGTTCGGGGAAATGGAACATTCAGGGGATAGGGATACACCCAGAAAAACGAACTGACTGATTTGACCGAAAAAGCCCACACTATAACAACTAACACAAAATGAAGAGTTATGCAAAATACAAACTTATTGAAAAACATACATGGGGAAATGTTATACAATTTTGATGAAGTTTTACTGTTAAAAATATTGGAGAAAGGAGGTAGTATCAATTTAGCTACAATGGAGCATATTAGAATTTTCATTCTTTCTCATAAAAAATTTTGGTGAAAAAGTATATTCGGCAACTGAGTGCATCAACGCATGATCCAACCATGCATTTGTAGTTCCAAATTTTTGAGGGGAGTAAAGAAGACGGACCCTGGTTGGTTTTTTGGTGTATTTTAGGACAAAAATCCAAAAAGTTGACCAAAAATTTTTTTACATGTAAAAATTTCAAATTTCATAGCTCTAGAGAGTACGTGCCCCCATTCCCTCTCGCTGTGCTCTCAACTGCATTGAACTTTTTCTAAATTTAATGTCAATAAAACAGGTATCAACTGTGGGAAAATGGCGCACAAAATTCTATTCAGTTTTTTCGAGAAAAGCTACAGCACAAAGTCTCCTTAGAACTGAATCAATTGTATGAAACAATTCCAAGCATCAAAATCTGAAATTTAAGTTTAACATAAGAATTTTTCAGAGGTGAGGGCTCTCGGACTTTTTATCGAGGGGGGTGGGTGGGCAAGCGAAAAAACCCCAAAAAGTTCCTCAAGTATGTTTTTCTTACCAAATATGCACAAAAATCATCAAAAAGCTGTCTTGAAAAAAGTTTAGGGCGGTGTTTGACGATTTTTTTGTGGCCATGGGGGTGTCCAGTGCCTCAGGTAGGAGGGTTTACCCCACTTACACCCCCTATGTGCATATATGCCTCTGGTGCTATATGTATATTTTTTTGTTCAATGTAGCATACAATTCAATGTGAATGTCAATCAAAAATGACTATAACATATTAAGATTTTATGACACTGAGCAGAGCTACGTTGTCCATCACATTAACACGGATACAGAAGAGTTATTGGTTGCCTGATACAAATTTGTTCCACGTAAAATCGAACATGCATCAGTTAGAAATGTAAGTGGGTGGTTCTTGACCCAACTTGCAACCTGTGGATCGGGTTTGGGTGAGTCGAGTTGGAAATTGGAAGGTTGCAGTTTGTATGTTGTTAGTCACAAAATTTTTTGTGGGTAAAAATCATGTTTTCTGACCAGAAAGTGTTGGCTGAGAAATTAGTTTAGTTTAACATTTCTTCACATTTGAGTGAAGTCAGTCATCAGCATCATGGCATATAATTTCCATCCAGAAAAACTTTACCGTAGTTGATACAATGCTAGGGGAAGGACAAAATTTACGAAGCTGTAGAATATAATTTTCACTGACAGAAAATATTTTAATGAGGAAGAATTAAAATCTAATATTTCAAAATTGGTTTTTTCAAACGCGTACCCAATTTCTCAAAAAGCTGGTCCACCCCTTTGGCTAGCTTGACAACGATACAAACAAGTATATTCTTTTTTTTCTGCCCCAGTGGGGAATTTTCCAATAAGCTGGTTAAATATTTTTTTAATTCACTAAATAACGTCATGTTACAATTATGCAACTTTCAGCATTTGATGACCAAGGAAAATTCTGCAAAGACCGAATTCATCATAGCTTTTGTTTTTAACGTAGCCTTCTGACTGAGAGTGCCATGCGACTGCTCAAGTCGAAACAACAACAATGTACACCTTCAACATTACTTTATCGCAATAGAAAGTGCAGTTCGGGTTCCATGAAGAATTTCCTATTCTTTATAACACGAATAACACTATGATGCTACAGCGATAATTGCCTGATTTAAAATCAAAATAAAAGCGGGCACGTCTTACGTACACCCATGCATAGAAATTAAAGATTTTCAGGCTTACCAAGAATGCGCCGAAGTGAACCATTATGTTCCATTACCTTTGCAATCCAATGTCGCTCTGAGACTGAACAATGAAAACGTACTAACTTTCCACGGCTCCATTTTAGCGGCGTTTAGCGACAATTACGACCATTTGTCGCAAAAGTTTCTGAAAGATGTTTCTTTGCTAGATAATCAAAAGAACAACGGCCGACAAAAACCCAAAGTGACTAGCCACGACGTCGCTGCCAATGAACTGCAACCGCAACAGTCAATTCAAGCCTCGAATTCAAGACCAAATGTGGTTTTGGACTGTTGCAGCAGCGCCTCAAAATGCTCCAAATTGACCCTGCTCACCGTTAATTACGTTTTTGAATTTTTGTACGAAGGAACTTTGGGTATCACGTTCGCCAATGTACCGCATTTATTGGAGGCGGCATCATTTTTTGGATTGACGGAATTGAAGGTAGATTAAAACTTATATGTCAAAATAGTGGTATCTTTGGGAAATCTTTATTTTTTATTCTGATGGTACGCTGGAAAATGAATATTCACACTAGGCAAGACGAAAGTTCTTGCTGGTTATAACCATTTTCTGTTTGCCCGATTTTTGAATTTTGGCTGCATTTTTATCGAAATTGATACGGGTTTTCCACTTCTGTTCGAATTTATGACAAAATGGTTGATAATGCTGATTTTGTGGGTTTCCAGTTGTTTCATCGCAAACATACTCTTTCAACACATTGTCCATGTCTGCCTGTGGTACACGAATTAAATGACTGCCGCCATCATACACTTTCACAGGCTTGGGACTCTATCTATTTGTTGATGATATTGTCCTTGACGAAACTGTCCATTAACTTTGAGGAAAATCCTATATCCCTGGATTCTGGTAGAATCGCGGGGCTACGTACATCTAACGTAGGCATGATGCGATGCTAGGAAGGGACATATTAATTCGTACGACAATTCATTCCAGACATCCTCAAGATCCAAGATTTAGGGGTAGGAGTTAAATCAACATTTTCCGTTCAGTATTCCGGAAGATTTTTCCGCTTGCTCTGCGACGTCTGGGACTGCGGTTCCCTGGGTTCCCTCCACACAGGCGTACAGCGTTCTGTTGTATACAAGCACTATTTTCTTTGTGCCCTGCGGTTGTCTATTCCAATTGTCCACATTACCTGCATGTCGTTTTCACCAAAATCAGCTATGCATTACGTTTTCAAAACTGTGGACAGTAAACGTCATTTTTATTCCAAAAATCGACTGCCCAACAACTATCGCTTCAAATAAATTTCTTCAAGTTGGCATACACAGTATGACGCTTCTCAAAGTTTGGTGTACCAGAAAGTTATTTTTCTCCCATCTCACTTGGCCAGTCAGCATACAGGTAACGGAGCCCCGAGGTCTGGGGAGGGTGTAACGTACCTGCTAAAGCAGTACTGTAAACATGTAGCATACTGTACATAATAGACATTTATTAGATATTATTTTATTTTCACATTTTATCGTCTCAAGGGTGTCTGGGATTCACACCCAAACATTCCTACAAAATTACGTGAAGTACTTTATTTTGATCCGTTCACACCCCGGTAGCCCAATTAAGATGCCCTAATTAATTTGCACAAACGGCAGCTGTTCCCCTAGAACCTACACTAAACTACACATTCCACAGCTACCGTAATCCCCCGTAAAAATCGTAAACAACACCTGCACACAGTAAAATACGTAGAAGCCCCGCCGTACAGTAGTCTCAAGTGTAACAGTAGCGGCGGCCCCATAAAACATGTGTATACAGAGAAACCGATACAGGAAGCATGCACAGAAGCACAAAGGCGTGGCCAAGCCCACCGTAGAAAGCAAGCAAAGCACAGAAAGCATACGGTACCAGAAAAGCGTTAGAGAGGCGTAACTAAGAAAGCATAAAAAGCGTAGCCGGAAGCGACGATTGGCGGAAGAAGATGGACAGAAGCTCGACCCCCCGCGACGCCCAGGGAGTGGCCAAAATCGCCGTATAAAAGAAGAAGCAAAGCGTGATTTTGATCATTCTTATTCTGATTCGTCTTTTGGTGGTTTCTCCGTTTTTACCTCCGCGCTCGCCCCCGTCTTTTTATACATTTGCAAGCGGCCGACTATTCGAAAGCATTTAAACCGAGGCCCCCATCCGTTTTTATTCGAAGCGCGTTTATTTGTCGACGTTCAAGCGACCGTCGATTATCCGTTGTTGTGTCGTAACCGTTCGCCCGCGTTCCCTGTCCCGTATTTGTCCCGGCCGTATCGACCGATTGGTCCAAGTAAAGTACCTCACACAAATCTGGTCGTTACATATTTTGGTGACCGTACCGTTACGTTAACCAGTGGAACTCCCTGCCCCCAATTAGGTGTACTCTTATCCGGGCATTTAGAAGCATTAGATAATACAGTAGTAATCATTTCCTACAGTAAGACAGTATTCGTAGAAAGCAAACTGGAAATCCCCTCCAACGAGACATTAAGCGATACATTTAAACGAATACAGCGTGAAGCAAAAATTGAAGCATTTAAGCAGAAATCCCATCGTAAACCAAGAATGACCCACCAAACGCAAGACCATTTAGGAGAAATCGTTAGAGAACAGATAAACGATTTATTTTCAGAACATTTTCGTACCCTACGCACACAATTGAATCAGAATACAGTAAACCCTACCCTAATAGACGATCTAAGAACAGCAAACATTCGTAATAACATGGCAAATAATTTTTACGCGAAACCTACAGTATTCACGGGCGGCGTGACCCAACATTTTGGTGAATGGAACAAAAGATTAGAACAATTCATGGCACTCCAAGGCATGAAAGATACAGACGTACAGTTAAAGTTGGCATGTTTAGAAATTCATTTAGGAGGAGCCGCGTTAGCAAAATTCAAAAGTTTAGCGAATTCCGAAAACCCTCCCCACACATACGAGCAGTATAAAGTCGCATTACAGGCATTTTTCCCAAACAATAGAGATAATGAGCTACATCAACAATTCTTACGCGAAAGAAAACAAAAGCGATCAGAAACAGTAACGGAATTCTTATTTGATCTAGAACATCTCGCAACCCTCGCCTACCCTAACTTTAACACAGACGCACGAGAAATGATCATAAAACCCCTCTTTGTAGAAGGCATGCAAAACGAAATCAGGGAAGCAATTAAGTATAGAAGGTTCACAACTCTAAAAGAAATGTCAGACGAAGCAGCTTACATTGAACAGCAAATTCTTAGAAATGAGTTAAAATCTAATGCCCTCCCCTTCATACCCCCAAAACCCGAACCCATCTTTTCCCTAACCAAAAATACAGACCAACAGGATCTTTTGCATCAGTTAGAACAACAAGTAAAAGATTTACAGTTGCAGATCAAACAAAAACCTCAACCCCCACAACAAAGTAGCTACAACAATTTCAGTAACAATACTTTCAGCAGGAATAATGCTTACAGGAACAATACCACCCCTAGGCAACCCACATGCTTCCAGTGTGGACAAATCGGACACGTAGCTCGTAATTGTAAATCAGTAGGCACCCGAAAATCATGTGAAATCTGTTTCCGTAATAATCACAGTACACGTGATTGTAAAAGCCCATGCATCCACTGCTCCCAAACAGGACATAGATCAGATAACTGCCCTTCAAAACCCTACTCCAATTTTCAATGTTTTATATGCAAGCAGAGAGGTCATACAAGCAGGTATTGCCCAAATCAGCAGAGTCGTAATATTCAAAATTGCATTGAGTACAGGCAACCCCAACCCCTCATGGACATTGACGACCCCGCATTTTACTCAAAATTACCCGCCATAACTAACGGCCCTCAGACTACTTTAGGAACTATCATGCCCAACACCCACCGCCGCAGTGACGAATACGTCCTTGATTTGGACGTACCCGATTGGTGCGCCATGTCACCACCCCCCACGCCTGAAGCCGAAAAAATCGAAAAATCGCCGCCCACCATCCCCGTAGGCTACAAGATCCCCCGAAAACAAGACACTACGCCGCCCACCGCCCCCGAAACCCCGTCGAAAACAGGCCGCAACTTGTTATCCCTCTTACACGGCCTGACCCCTGAACCCTACCAATTTCGCCCCCGCCAAACATTACTACCGACCCCTGCAAGTAAGCAAGTCCAAACCCCATCCCATAACTCAAATTCCAAACTTTTACAGAATGTTCAGATTGCAAACCGGCCACCCCCTCAACCCAAAACCGAACAACACCAAGAGCCGCCACGCCAAACCGGCCAGAACGAAAACATACAGTGCCCCGCCGCCTCCACTAAAACATTCTATTGGCTGATGTTTTGTATTTTTCTTTGTATAATAATCCCCACATCGTGTAGTGCCCAATTTCAGATGTGTGGAACTTCATTGAGCGGTCACTCAGTCAGCATACCAAAACTTGTATCATGCATGCCCCCTTCCACAGTAGACAAACCCGTACAAACATTCGGAAAAATCTATATCCCCTCCACTAAGCCCCACATTACAGACGCATACAAATGCAGTGTTCGCAAACGCAAAATTTGTACTAATACAGGATTTTTTGGATCAAAAGGTATTGTCTTCGACCAAACCGAAATGCAAAATCTAACCCCACATGTTTGTAAGGCAATCGTTATAGACAAAGAACACAACGGTCAAAAATTATACGAAACCCAACCAGGATTTTGGTCAACAAATAACTCCCTAAGCGTACAATACACATGGTGTTGTACAGACCATTGTACCTCAGTCACTAACGTCATCATAGAAATAGGACAAATAGCATCTTGGAATGGAAAATCTATGACAGGTACATTAGGTGACCTAGGGTCATGCAAACCGACATCAGGTCATTGTGTTACAGCTGACGGATCCATTATCTGGAATGAAACAGCATTTGAAAACTTATGCCCTTTCGAATACAAAAATACACATCCCATCAAACTCACGCAAACACACATGATAATAGAAGAGCTACAAGGTGCATTCTCGGTTAAAAACACACTCTTTTCAAACCCCAATTGCCCAGAAATCCAAGACAGCATTCTAACCGAACAAGGCATTATTGTACAATTAGACAAAAGCACACCACATCGTAACGCATTTTTAACCCCAAAAACCAACCAAACTCATACTACACTATACGATTTTGATGATTTTGAACCCATCAATGCAAAACTAAACTATCTAGCAGACAAAATACAGGAATTCGAAATTCAAAATTTCAAAAATGTATGGAGTGAATTATGCAGACAGGCACAGCGCCACCTTGATCTCGTATGGCAAATTTTACGTCTTGATGCAACCCTTGGAGCGCGTGCATTCCTACAGAGAACCGACATCATAGCAGAATTTACAGGAGAAGCCCTCACAGTCTGGCCCTGCAAGCAGGTAAACGCATCCAAAGTCTTTTACAACCATAAAGTCAACCAAACATGCTACAAACTTTTACCCATTTTCGTAGGAACCGAACTCATGTTTTCAAATCCAGGAGGCAACGATTTGACCCCTTTCTCACAAACTGTTGACTGCCATCACATGCATGTAGCCCTTTACAAACAGAATAATACATGGGTAAGTGAAACAGGATCCCCGCATGTCACAAATTTACCTTTAGAAATTGTCTGGAACCAAAATTTCTCCCTTTTTCATTTTAATACACCCGCCATTTTTCATGATCAACTTGCAACTATTTCAACCAACTTACTCTTTTTGAAACAATACATTTACAAAACTCACACACTCGAAAACGTCGTCAAAAAACTCGTCAATTACACCGCCCAAATGTCTCTCAATTCCGATACAGTTTACAACATGATCTCAGGCACTGGCCAAGCACTCGGAAATACACTCTCTGGCGCCGGTCAAGGCATAGAACATGTAATAACCGGTACCACCCAAAGTCTCACGGACGGATTAAACAATTTACTCAAAGGACCCCTGCAAATCATTATCAACCTCGCCGTTATTACTGTAGTTATTGCAGGCGTCTTTTATTCGTTTCTCGTTCTTCGAAAATACTTCCCCTCTCCAAAGCATCATACCACAAACGAACATGCATACGAAATACCATCAAACAACAGACATTTACATGAGACTATTCCTCCATCATTCGGCCATGCTCTTTTAGAATTAGCTAATCGTCGTGGGGCGCAAACACAGCAGAAATACGTCCTTGTCGATATTGATACCCCCCGAACTCCTGCAATCGAACTCATTAATCAAATTCACCAATCTGCATCAAATAAGCCACCCCAAAACGTACCTGGAAAACATACCCCTCATATTCCAATCACACTTAACGGCAAATTAATGACAAAAGGCATGATTGACACTGGTGCAGTTTACTCACTCATTGATTCCCGAGTCGCTCAACTTTTACAGTTAGACATGAAACCCCCACTAGTCCAAGCAAAAGCAGCAAATAATCTTCCGATTCACTTTATAGGGACCACTTTTGTCACAGTGACAGCCCAAACAATTCAGGAAACAATCATGGTCCATGTCCAAAAAGATTGCACAGCAGATATCCTTCTAGGCAAAAACTTTCTCAGTCGATTCTCGGAATACACTATCAACAATCAAAAATCACAGGTCAAATTTGGCAATGTTATACTACCTTGTGATGGCCTAGAATATAGCCCTCTTTCGACCCGTGGTGGAACTTATTTGGATGAGAAATTAGAATTACCACCCCGTACAGTAACCGAATTTACTGTCCCCTTGCCCAAATCGTACTTACAGGTCAAACAGCTTGAATTCACCCCAAAACCCAAACAGAATCCCAAAGTCCATTTCGCAGCTTGTATATCTGAGAATCAAAACAGTCGCATACGCATATCCGTCTTAAACACACAAGAAACAGCCCAAATTCTTTATCCTGGAACATGCATTGGTACAGTCTCATGTTACATCCCAAAACAAAATGCTCCCGCTAATCTAACCCCTTCAACGCAAAACCAGCCCAACCGTTTTGATACATTCACATGGTTAAAAGAAAACGTCAATTTAACCTCGAGTGACCTCACAGAAACAGAGAAAATGCAACTCCTACGCGCCCTATCGAAGTATCCTACATTATATGCTAAATCCAAAATGGATGTAGGTAGAACTACCCTCGTTTCACATACAATTGACACCAATGGCTCCCAACCCGTACGTAGACAACTTTATCGGACTTCCCCAAAAGAAAAGCAAATCATACAAGCAGAAGTTGAGCAACTCGCAGCAGCAGGTGTCATAAGCCAAAGCAATTCCCCATGGTGTACCAACACAGTTTTAGTCCCCAAAAAAGATGGAGGCCATCGTTTATGCATTGATTTTAGAGGCCTCAACAAAGTCACCAAAAAAGATACCTACCCCTTGCCCCGAATAGACGAAATTCTAGACACCCTCCGTGGAATGAAATATTTCACGTCCCTGGACCAATCCAATGCATACTATTCCATTCCCATAGCACAAGCAGACAGAGAAAAAACGGCCTTCAATTGCTCAGCCGGCCAGTATCAATTCAATTACCTCCCCTTTGGACTCACCAATGCCCCAGCCACATTCCAAAGGTTGATGGATGTTATTCTTTCGGGTCTGCAATGGAACACATGCCTTGTGTATCTCGACGATGTTTTGGTATTCGCAGACTCCCATGCCCAAATGCTGGAACGTTTAAACACTATTCTTGCCCGATTCTCACAAGCAGGCCTTAAGCTAAACATACAAAAATGCAAATTCTGCCAGCCCCAAGTCCAATACTTAGGCCACGTCATTTCTCAGCAAGGCATTTCACCAGACCCCCATAAGGTACAGGCAATCTATGATATACCCACACCCAAAAGCTCAAAAGAAGTTAAGTCATTCCTTGGCCTACCCTCGTATTATCGCAGATTCATCCCAAATTGCTCCCAAGTTTCTAGCCCACTCACATCGCTACTCAAAAAGAATTCCGAATTTTCCTGGGGCCCCGAACAGCAAAACGCATTCACTAAACTCAAAGAATTACTCATCCATGCCCCAATACTACAGCATCCCGATTTCACAAAACCGTTTATTCTGCAAACTGACGCCTCAAAACTCGGAATTGGCGCCATTCTCAGTCAACTAGATAATAAAGGTCAGGATCGCCCCATTGCTTTTGGGAGCCGCACATTGAAACCCGCAGAACGCAACTATCCGATCACTGAGTTGGAAACCCTTGCAGTAGTCGAATTTGTCAAGTATTTCCGCCCTTATCTTTTCCAGCAGCATGTTATTGTACACACTGACCACACAGCAGTTCAGGCAGTATTACAAAAGGAAAACCCGTCCCCTCGCATTGCCCGTTGGGGATTAGCCCTCTCTGGTATTCAACTCGACATTCGACCTAAGAAAGGCACTGCTAACCGCAACGCAGATGCAGTTTCTCGATTCCCCTCGCAAACAGCAAAGCAATCCTTTGATATTGAGCAATTAGAAACCCGCCCCGAAATATCAACTATCAATTCAGTTTTGGAAGCCGAGGCAACTGAACAAGAAGAGCAACAGAAAAACTTTGCCGAACTCCAACGCACAGATCCAACTGTCAAAAGTATTTTAGCAAAAATCGCCCAAAAACACCCCCTTACCCTTATCAAATTCGCAGTGCATCAAAACATTCTCTTCCGTGTAGTCGACAAACAGGCAAAACTATACATTCCCAAGTCCCAAGTCCAGCATCTCATCGCCTCACATCATGACAGCAAGTTCACAGGTCATTTTGCGGCCCGGAAAACTTTACACTTGCTCAGACAGAAATATTTTTGGCCCCAAATGAGCCGTGATATCAAACGTTACTGCAAAACTTGTCACCCATGCCAGACACAGAAAGCTCTTAGACACAAAGTGCATGCAAACTTGGTACCAATTCAGCCAACTGGCCCATTTGATCGAGTTGGTGTTGATTGCATGGGACCGTTACCCCTCACTGAAGACGGCAACCGATTCATTGTCGTTTTCATCGATTATTTCACAAAGTATGTAGAGGCATTCCCGACCCCTGACATCACTGCAGCCACTATTGCCAAGCTATTCGTGACCAAAATTGTTTGTCGTCATGGGTCCCCAAAAATCATCCATTGTGATCGTGGCACCGATTTCGTATCCGATCTTTTCTCACGGATCACCAGTTTATGCAATACTCAGAAAATTCACACTACCCCATATCATCCCATTGCCAATGGAGAAGTTGAGCGTTGCAACCAAACCCTAGCCACCCGTATCCGCATGTACATCAATTCAAATCACACTGATTGGGATACTTATCTCCCGTATGCCGTTTTTTCGATCAACATCCATAAAAATGATAGCACATCATATCCCCCATTTGAATTACTCCACGGTAGGCAAGCTAATCTGCCGTCAGATGCAGCTTTAAATTTTTTCCCCACGTCCTACATGGTAGATTTAGATGATTACGCCCTTCGTGTAAAATCGCATTTCACAGAAGCACTCTCAACCGTGCAGAAAAGTTTGCAAAAAGCTCAAGCCCACTATACCCGTCAGTATAACAAGCATGCTCAGAACATACATTACAAAGCAGGTGATCTTATTCTCTACAAAAATCATTCGTGTAAACAAGGGCTGACTCCCAAATTCCTCCCTCGCCAAAACGGACCCTATACAGTTACAAACTTCATGTACCCCAACGTTACCCTCAAACACCCCCATAAGAATATTACATTTACGGTGCATGTCAACGAAACAACCCCTTTCTACCCTCGGAAAGCAGCTAGCGAATCTACCCCCACCCCTCCTCAACCTCGAAAGCCTTGAACGAGGACGTTCAACTCCGGAAGGAGGGAAATGTAACGTACCTGCTAAAGCAGTACTGTAAACATGTAGCATACTGTACATAATAGACATTTATTAGATATTATTTTATTTTCACATTTTATCGTCTCAAGGGTGTCTGGGATTCACACCCAAACATTCCTACAAAATTACGTGAAGTACTTTATTTTGATCCGTTCACACCCCGGTAGCCCAATTAAGATGCCCTAATTAATTTGCACAAACGGCAGCTGTTCCCCTAGAACCTACACTAAACTACACATTCCACAGCTACCGTAATCCCCCGTAAAAATCGTAAACAACACCTGCACACAGTAAAATACGTAGAAGCCCCGCCGTACAGTAGTCTCAAGTGTAACAGTAGCGGCGGCCCCATAAAACATGTGTATACAGAGAAACCGATACAGGAAGCATGCACAGAAGCACAAAGGCGTGGCCAAGCCCACCGTAGAAAGCAAGCAAAGCACAGAAAGCATACGGTACCAGAAAAGCGTTAGAGAGGCGTAACTAAGAAAGCATAAAAAGCGTAGCCGGAAGCGACGATTGGCGGAAGAAGATGGACAGAAGCTCGACCCCCCGCGACGCCCAGGGAGTGGCCAAAATCGCCGTATAAAAGAAGAAGCAAAGCGTGATTTTGATCATTCTTATTCTGATTCGTCTTTTGGTGGTTTCTCCGTTTTTACCTCCGCGCTCGCCCCCGTCTTTTTATACATTTGCAAGCGGCCGACTATTCGAAAGCATTTAAACCGAGGCCCCCATCCGTTTTTATTCGAAGCGCGTTTATTTGTTGACGTTCAAGCGACCGTCGATTATCCGTTGTTGTGTCGTAACCGTTCGCCCGCGTTCCCCGTCCCGTATTTGTCCCGGCCGTATCGACCGATTGGTCCAAGTAAAGTACCTCACACAAATCTGGTCGTTACAAGGGCGTGAAGCGACCTTGGGCGGAGGGTCATCGATTGCTCAAAATTTTATGAGGGAGGGGTATCTAAAGTATAAAAAATTTGATTTTTAAAAAAAAGTACGAAAATGGTTCAAAAAAATAGTAATTTTTGTGTATATGCACCATAAAAAATGTACTCATGGCGTGAATTTCCAAGACTATGATGGAGGTAATATACCCACGCCCTCCCCCGATGGGTAAGTATAATTCATACTTCATGAAGAGCAGTTTCCTAAATACTCTCCCCGAAATCCTCTACTACTATATGGCCCAATCAATCAGTTAACCATCACCACCCATCGACAGAAACGGATTGAAAATGTCCAAGGTTTGTAAAAAATAGACATGTATATCGAAAAAGGATATTTTCGACTCTTCGAGCCTTGAATTGTTTGTTCTAACGATTTTCCAAATGAAATAACAGTTTTTTGTACAATTTTTTAGCTTTTTGGATCGAAATTTCAATTTTTTTATCTTCAACAGAGCCCCTAGCTCTTAGCTTTAGGCAAATCTCTTCTGTTAAATTCCATTCTTCACTACGGCAAACTCATGACACGGTTATGTTACGTTCATAGTAGTTTTCGCACAGCGTATCAATTATCGGCTACATAGAAATCAACCATATATGACAAAGTCGAGCAATGCATCAATTTCAAGCTAGCTAGAAAGATGCAAAATCAGCAGTGTGATAAAAAATTGTATCTTGAACCAGCAAGGACTTCTAGGTTGCGCAGCATTGTCAATATGTAGTGAGCGACACGAATTTGTCATTCTAAATAATGTTATGTATGTCTACAATAATTTATTATTTTTGTCGCTGACGTAGAATTTGCTCGGTCAAATTATTTTGCATTACGCTGAAGGAAATCCAGACCGGTATATTCCCATTTGCTTGCATATGTGCTTTGATCACAATTTGAGCGAGCAATTCAAAGAAGCTGTCGTAAAGAAAGCTTTAGGCCACCTACCACAAATGATCAGAACTTTGAATAGTCGAAAAGACGGAAAAGCAGAAAAAGAGCGTAATCACAATTGTTCATTGGTATTGAGCCTATATGAAGTATGTATATTTGTTATAATATCATCGTTTTCTTCTCTTCTCTTTTCTTTTCTTTTTTCTTTTCTTTTCTTTTCTTTTCTTTTCTTTTCTTTTCTTTTCTTTTCTTTTCTTTCTTTTCTTTTCTTTTCTTTTCTTTTCTTTTCTTTTCTTTTCTTTCTTTTCTTTCTTTTCTTTCTTTTCTTTTCTTTTCTTTTCTTTCTTTTCTTTTCTTTTCTTTTCTTTTCTTTTCTTTTCCTTTTCTTTTCTTTTCTTTTCTTTTCTTTTCTTTTCTTTTCTTTTCTTTTCTTTTCTTTTCTTTTCTTTCTTTTCTTTTCTTTTCTTTTCTTTTCTTTTCTTTTCTTTTCTTTTCTTTTCTTTCTTTCTTTTCTTTTCTTTTCTTTTCTTTTCTTTTCTTTTCTTTTCTTTTCTTTTTCTTTTCTTTCTTTTCTTTTCTTTTCTTTTCTTTTCTTTTCTTCTTCTTTTCTTTTCTTTTTCTTTTCTTTTCTTTTCTTTTCTTTTCTTTTCTTTTCTTTTCTTTTTCTTTTCTTTCTTTTCTTTTCTTTTCTTTTCTTTTCTTTTCTTTTCTTTTCTTTTCTTTTCTTTTCTTTTCTTTTCTTTTCTTTTCTTTTCTTTTCTTTTCTTTTCTTTTCTTTTCTTTTCTTTTCTTTTCTTTTCTTTTCTTTTCTTTTCTTTTCTTTTCTTTTCTTTTCTTTTCTTTCTTTTCTTTTCTTTTCTTTTCTTTTCTTTTCTTTTCTTTCTTTTCTTTTCTTTTCTTTTCTTTTCTTTTCTTTTCTTTTCTTTTCTTTTTCTTTTCTTTTCTTTTCTTTTTCTTTTCTTTCTTTTCTTTTCTTTTCTTTTCTTTTCTTTTCTTTTCTTTCTTTTCTTTTCTTTTCTTTCTTTTCTTTTCTTTTCTTTTCTTTTCTTTTCTTTTTCTTTTCCTTTTCTTTTCTTTTCTTTTCTTTTCTTTTCTTTTCTTTTCTTTTCTTTTCTTTCTTTTTCTTTTCTTTTCTTTTCTTTTCTTTTCTTTTTTCTTTTTCTTTTCTTTTCTTT